>JANHFK010007619.1:153950-164308 GCA_036250565.1 Sibynophis collaris | reverse complement strand
AAGCGCACCCGAAAGACCACCGGAAGCCAGTGCAGCTCGCGCAGAAGAGGTGTTACACGGGAGCGCCATGGTGCTCCTGTAACCATCCTGGACTAACTGAAGCCTCCGGGTGCACTTCAAGGGAAGCCCCATGTAAAGAGCATTACGGTAGTTAACAATCAGCTATCCAATGGATATTAAGAAATTAGGTTAGCCTTATCTGCAGAAAGTTTAATTTTAAAGCTGAAATGCAACCAACACAGCAGCCCCACGAAAAGTTTCTTCTTATAGCCTGCCTTTAGTATTAACATTTTATTTCATCCCAATTATCAAGAGTCAAATTGTGCTATTGTACAAAAATGAGTTGTTCAGTAAATGCAGTTGATACATCTTGATGGAATTAAGTTATTGTCATCAGATAGATAACTAATGTTATTCATCAGATGTTATATATTTTTATCACTGGGAAAGAAGAAACATTGTATTTTTTATTTTTATTTTTTTGCTTCATATGCCAAAATATATTGGATTTTATCTGGCATTAGGCCAAAAAAGGGAAATAAAAATATTGAAAGTTAGCAAAGATGTGGACAGAAGTTTTTAAATGCCAGCAAATAATGTTGCAATTTCATAGACTCTCCCACTATGTAGGAAATAAAAAGGGATAACTATGATCAGAATATTCATATGGTTCATTTCGACCTTTATTGCCAAAGGTAATAATTGTAATATGCTATAATAGCTATAATCGTCCATTGTATATGTTGTATTGATTTTTACAACATCCCCAATGATACTTATTTAGGACTTTTTTAAAAAATCTACTGTGATGAAACATTCAGCCTGCCCCCAGGCAATTTTTTTTTTCCAACTGTTTTCTTGATGTTAACTTTCACTTTTATTTAATACCAGACTTTAAAATATTGGAAATTTGCCCTTTTTCTCCAAAAGAAGAAATGCATTCTGCCTCTTTTTATATAACAGTTATTTCCTTTTTATCAGCTTTATTGTTATTCTATGAATGCTGATTTCTCAGAGATTGAGGCAAAGTTTAAAAAATAAGGTTGGGGCAGGTTTGTTGGGCCTACTGACCTTTTCCCACCCAGCAATTTCTTCTGTCCCAGTGCAGAATGACAATAGAGACCCTCGGACCGAACCCACTAGAATTATCCGTTGACACCACAGCAGATTTAGAGCAATTTTCTCAGTCCCCCAAAGCATCTTGCAGCAGAACCAAGCACTACTTCCCCACTCACTCCCTTTTCTGTTGTTGTTGTTGCTGCCGCTGCCGTGGCTGTTACTGTTTGTTTCCATTCGTTCCCTTTTATTCTCTGTTTCTTTCCCCCATTCTTGACTCTGACAGGGGCTCCCTTTTGTGCATAACAAGCCCTTCTGATCTCCATGAAAGGCTAGCCCATGTCATTCTTCCAGATCATCATTGTATGACATGTTTTTATATCAGCCTGACAAAGGAGCTATTTGATCAGGGGGTATGGTGTGTGATTGTAAGAAATTCAGCTTGCTGGTGGCAACCATTGTTCCCCAAAGCGGCTCCCTGACCCCATTCCATTCAAGGGAAAACTCCCTTGGAGTGGCCCCTATTCATTGAGAAACACCAGTCCACAGTCTCACTCTAGGAGCATGTTCAATTCAGAGGCATGTCACTGATATTGCCCATTGGCCAGCATTTAACCCTTTTGCAGGCATTAGATTTCCAGGACAACAACTGTTATCATAGCGATGGTCTCGAGGGGTTAGCAAGGCATTCCAGATCATTTTGGCTCACTTTATCTTGAAGAAATTGAGCCTCCTTTTTCAAAAGTCAGATTGGACGATCATTTGTCCGCTGCTTTTCCATCCTGCCAGGCTGAGTTTCATGCTCCCACCAGAATAGCTGACAGCCTTCCACGATGAATCAGTAAATGGCCCAGTGAATAAGCATTGGGCTAAAAAGTGATTTTAAAAAAACCAGTTTGTGTTTCATAAAAAGAAACTCAAACGTCCTGTAGAGAACGCTATTTGTGTTTAAACATACAGTTATCCTGATCCAGCAATCAGTAGGAAAGAGCTCTCTAATCCTGGTACAAAACTTTTCCACCCAAAGAAGCTTAGCCATTCATTTCAGGTGGGGGGGACGGACGACATTTAATCCAATGTGTTTCTCACATTGATAGAGCTACTGCTGACCAGTGAGGACTATAAAGATTCAAGCACCTGCATGAGGTGTGAACCCACAACATATCTCCAGATTACAGTAAATTTAATATCTCCCATATATTTCTTTGTGCTTTTTAGCCAATAAGCTTACAATGTAAGCTGCATGAAGACAAACTTATACCAACTTTGAATAGATAGAATATAAGAATTAAGATATATAAGTACATGAACAAATAGACAGTCATATCTGTAATATTTTTATATTAGCTAATTATAGACTAATGTTTTTTTTCCTGTTTTCCTTATTTCCAGGACTATCTGAAACAATTACATGCCTTATTCTTCAAAGGAAGTTAAACAAAGGCCAAAAGGGATAACCAATCTTCCAAGGAATACAACTGATTTCACTTCCAGTTTGGCTTATGAAGGATAGTGGATCTTTACAGGGTCTAATATATGGGGCTTGGTGAAGAACAGCTTTTTCTATTTATTGTTTAAAATGCCTGCAGCATTCGTTTCACACTCCTAGAACTTCTTACACTATCAAAAATATATGATTGCCCTTGTAGAATTGTAATTTGAGTTATGTGCTAATAATATGAAATTAATTTACAATCATTTTGATGACCAACATCCTTTACGTAGATATCAGACAAGATACAGTACAGATAATGGAAAAAATAAAAATCATCAAGCATTACTATGCTAATACAAAAATAAATATCTGTATTTTAAATATCCTTCATGGCATTTATACCATATACGATATTCAATTGTTTCTTTAAGTATTTTAAAGAATACTTAAATTTTTTGAGTATTTTACAAATAATAGAGTATATGCTTAAATTTCAAGAACCAAGCTATTATGACAAACAAGCTTAACTATTTTCCAAATAAAGAATGTCAGCTGCTTTCTGTTAATTGTTTTAAAAAGCTTCTTTGTTTTTCAAGGCATTTTTCAAAGTTCATAGAAAAACAACACGTTAAAATATAACATGTGTTTTAATAATAATCTGTCAGGTAAAACAACAACATATAAAAACAACATATTAAAAAGTAAATATTATAAAATTGTACAAACCTGAGACAGACAGAGAATAAGAATAGCTATCTCAACAATGGAGCTATCTAAGCATGTCTCCGGTTCCCTGGAAGTCCCAGGCCTAATGACATATCTAGGTCTTGAGGGACTTTTGAAATATCAAAAGGGATGGGGCTAATCTAATTTCAGTAGGAAGCATATTCCATAAGGCAGGTGCCACAGCAGAGAAGGCATGTCTCCTTTGACCCACCAAATAGGTGGGTCACAGCTGATGGTATCTGCTGCATGCTTTCTCTGCCAGATCTAATGGGGTGGTGGGTTGATTTTTACTGGGGAGAGGTGGTCCTTCAGATAGCCTGGTCCCATGTCATAAAGACAGTTAAAGGTTAAAACCAGCAGCTTGAATTGGACCCCAAAGCAAACTGCCAGCCAATGCCACTCAGAGCAGTGGTGTTGCACATGCTGTTTTAGGAATGCACATAACTGCCCCTGCTGCTGCAGCTGCTACCAGCTGATGAACTCTGTCCATCAAGATAGTTTTCAATGGTAGCCTCATGTACAGTACATTACAGTAGTCTAATCTGGTGGTGTCTAGGGCATGAGTGACTGTATTCAGGGCCTGACGATCCAGGAACAGGTGCAACTGGCACACAAGACAAAGTTTAGCAAAGGCCCTCCTAGTCATTACTGCCACCTGCTCATCAAATAGGATTGTGAGACTAAGACAACCCAGATTGCTCACTGGGTCTGTCTGGTACTCTTCTAGTACCAATGATGGCATAGTCCTGGAAACAAGAGGCCCTAAAATCCAGAGCCATTCAGTCTTGCTAGGATTCAGCTGAAGCTTATTGTCTATCCAGACCCTCACAACTTCCAGACACCAGGTTAAGATGTTCACAGTATCACTTAATTTTCCAGAAGTAGATATATAATTGGGTATCATCAGCATATTCATGATACCTCATCCTATGGCAATGAATGAACTCACCCAGCAGCCTCATGTAGATGTTAAAAAGGGAAGGATAACACTGTAGCATTCCCATACTAGGAGCTGAGGGCAGGTCCTCTCCTCCACAATCATCACCTATTGGAATTAATCTTGAAAGAAGGAGACAGACCAACAAAATTCTATCCATCAATTCCCAATCCTCTGAACCAATCCAGAAGGATACTATTGTTGATGGTATCAAAAACTGCTGTGAGGTCAAAGTAGGACAAGGATGGATGCACTACCTCCAACCTGCCCATGCCAGAAGTCATCCAAAAGCTGAACCCTAAAGGCCTGTTCATCTCCGTTTGGACTACTGAAATGCACTCTACATGGGCTTGAAAAGTATCTGGAAGCTTCAGCTGGTACAGAATGTGGCTGCACAGACAATTTTGGGTATCCAAAGAATGGCATATGTAACACATTTGCTGCGTGAGCTGCATTGGTGACAGTTTGCTCCAATCCAATGTGTTTGTTATAACTTTTAAAACCTTACATGGCATGGTGCCAGTTTACCTACGGAACCATCTTTATTCCATTACATCAGCCCATCCCACCCAATCAGGCAGGGAAGGCATGTGGTGAACCCTACCAACTAAAGACTTTGGACTGAAAGGCTCCAGAAAGAGAGACTTCTCTGCCATTGCCCCCACCCTGTAGGACACTCTATGGACAACCTAAAATGCTTTTTGATACTTCTACTTTTTGATACTTGCCTCCTAGATTGCTCACACTTTTACATCTCCTGGAACTTGGTCAAAGCAAAGAGTCAAAGCAAAGAGTAACACAGTACTGGTGATGATGTGAATACTGAAACTGCTAGAAGGGACTTACCCAGAATACCTACACACTAGACATTCCATGTGATCAAATAACAAGAATGTCAAAGGGCTTGGGTAGCCACTGGAGATTCTCGAGTCTATAGTATTATTCCCTGCACTTCCTCTGAATGCTCAGTTGACTGCTGGTTTTGAATCCAGTATTGCTCTTGCAAAGTCAGAGAGTGGCACTAGCCAGGAATGCCTTTGATTTCATCTGGTGCATCAGCTACATTCATTCTTGGGATAGAAGGTTTGGCCACCTCTCATTTAGATGACTATTTCATCATGGCTGCTTTCATGCAACTTGCTAGACTAGGCTACAATAGCGACAGAGAGAAACGAAAGTTGTGTTTTGCATGGGGGGAGAGGGAGATAGGCCCTTGCCATTGTAGATTATTACCAACACCTTGAATATTACCTTAACCATATATTAAGCAGTGCAGCTTGCAGAGTATCAGTGTTACTTAGATGTGCCATATGGTTATGGTTAAGGTGCAACCATAAGTACACATGCCACTGTATTCTACATCAGCTGTAGTCTTCAAGGATGATCCATGGAAAATAAATTGCAATAATCCATTCAAAATTGGAATTAAAGTTTATTGAGATAGACCATAATAAAAATATTGCAACCTGATTATCCTTTATCTCCCTATCTTATATCCTGGTGAATCAGAGCGGTTCTGTAAATCTTTTCTGAATATTATCTAGCTTCACTCAAGATGATATTTCTATTTCTTTCACTGATGAATCATGTCAAACATTTATAGCAGCAAAGCTTAATTTGTGGCCATTGTTTTCAAAAGAATTTGAATGTACTTTGAATATTCTCTCTACTAAATATCGGGGGGGGGGAGCTTATTTATTTATCAAATTTCTTTATCACACATCTCATCTAAGTGACTCTAGGCAGTTTACAAAAAAAACAGTAAAAAGTAACTATAAAAGTTACTTATTATTTACATATCATTTGAAATGACAAAAGCAATACAATTTTTATTTAGAATTCAGGCTGCTGATAGACAGTTATTTACTGATACAATTTAATAATTTTCAGTTTTATGATTGTGGTACTCAGCTATATAAATCAGAGATTTCTGTAACTGAACCACAAATTACAGAGACAATTCAGTTTATGAACTTTGGGAAACCCTTGGCCAGATGGATTTCCAGCTGAATGATACAGAACTTTTATAACCCTATGGGCATCTATATTGTTAGAGGTCTGCAATCAATCATTTAATCTCTATTCTTTTATGAGGTTTGTACTACAATAATATTAAAGCCTGAGAAAGACCTTACTGGATGTGTAAATTATAGACCAATATCTTTGCTCAACATGGATACTAAAATATTAACTACAACACTAGGCAAGAGGCTGCAGAAAGTAATACCATTTATAATCACCCATCTTAGTATGGGTTTATAAAAAAATATAGACAAGCATCTGGTAATAGCTGTCTGGTGATAGATTCTATGGTATCAAAGCAAATAAATTTGAATCAGCTGTTCTAATTTAATTATACTTTGAAAAGGTCTCTCATATGGTTCAGGTCAAATTTATGAAATAAATAAACCTTCACAACAGGTTTCTACCATCTTTTGTACACTGAATTTCGATGTGATATCTTAACCCAATGGCTCCTACAGTGATCTATTTGCTTCCTTGTTTGCTTAACATATTTCTATGCTATTGCAATCAAAACGACTCTCAATAAACCTATCAAGTTTTATCGTAACACCTAGCAAAGTGTTTTTGGTCTCATTTAATCTTTAATTTGGTTCCTGAACATTGTTTTCTTCTGTTAAAATAGTCTTAAGATATTAGAAGCATGATGGTGTGCTTGACGCCGAAGATAAATTATTCTTAAATGCTAATACTATAATACAGTTATTCTGGATAATTATATAATATCATTACCAAAGCTTATTATTATACAGTTTATACTCATATAAATCACATAACAGTGCTCGCACTGACTCTTGAGCTGATAACGTTTCATTTGATGTCTTTGGGATCTGGCATATCTATAATAAAATAAAACATCGAATAATGTCCTTGGAAGAGTTTTGAATTATTGGTGAAGAAGGGTCAAGATGGTGAACATTTATCCATGCAGTCACCATGAATCAGATCTACTTCAATAGAGTCCAGCTATGAGGAACATTAGTTTCTAAGGGAAGTTCCACACTGTATGGTTTCTCATAGTCTTAAATTCTGTCTCCTCCTTAACTGATTACATTTCACACTATCAGTATTATCCCTTCCTGATCTTTTTCCATAATGTCCATTCTACTTTTAGTGCACAACATTAAATCAAGGAGTTTTACAGTTGTCTTTTGCTCATGGTCTACCTCTATTTCTCTTGCCTTTGCTTCTCAAGTTGCAAGCTTCAGTGCAGAAAACAATGTATTTGTTAATGATGTGGTGCTCCCTCTGCTGGCAGAAAACATAAACTATGGCTATGGTTGCTTTGGTTTCTTGCTTTTCCTAGCAGATTATTTCTAGCAGATAGTTTTTCATTTCCCCAGACAATTCACCTATACCCTCCCAGCCACAATAAAAACCTATCTAAGAAAAAACATCACCTGATATATCTTTAGCATTTGGTATCTGGAATTCTCACAAAATAATAAAGATGGAGTGCATTCATATGAAAGCAAGGATCATAGAGGAAAAAAACTAATAGTGGGTAAATAGTGTTTTATGTGCAATAAGAATAAACTGAAATGGCAACTTCTGTGTTTTATTTTTAAAAATGATGTATTTTAAAAAATCCTGGAAGATGGCAATGGTAAACCATTTTCATACTGTGGCTCAGATGTCTTAAATTTCATAAGAATATAAAAACAAAGGATTTTTTGTTTAAATTTTATTTTTTGGGAAGGGATTCTGTTAGATTCAGGGCTAGAAGTAGAGATTAGCAAAAGATTCTCATCTTTCCAATGACAAACTATATCTCTGGAATTGTCTAAATATCCATATGAAAATCCACATGTGTTTTGTTTACATATGTTCCAATGCAGGAGTGTCAAACTCATGGCCCGCGGGCCGGATGTGTCACCTGCTAGCCATGCCCCTCTCATTTTAGCAGAGGAACAAGTTGCCATATGTCATGTGATGACAACATGTCATCACGAGTTTGACACCCCTGTTCTAATGTGTTCCTTTTTATAACCATAGTTTTGTCTAATAGATGTGTGTTTGTGTGCCTATTACAGGTGTTTCACGAATAACCTCTGCTAATACATTTTTGTGTGCATTGTCCCACTTGAATTGTACATTCATTGTAAATTTGGGGAAAGGGCAATTTTTGTATAAAAGACATTACAGTTTACATATTTGCTGGTTTGTTCATTTGCTTTATTTCAAAAATTTAAACTTGCCCAGCTCAGTATAACTCTGAGCAACATACAACATGAACACATAATAAAAAATATTGTGTATTTTGTATACATTATAAAAAGATAAATTTGCACTAAAATGTATTCCAAACACATTTCTCCATCATCACTAAAGGGAAGTAGCTCTCATTTTACAAAGACAAAAACTAAGACAAAGTTAAATAACTTGCATTGCTGGGATCACTATCTGAGCTAAAGGACAAATCCTAAAATGTTAAGCTCTAGGAATCAGAACATTCCTTTCTATGTGCTTTTCATAGATTACATTGAGAAAGCTAATTCCAAACACTGGAAAACAGGTTCATACAAACCATATTAAGTTATAATATATGTTTTGACTAGTGCAGGGCTGGGAAACCATTCAGCTTTTATATTGAGTGGAAGGGTGAAGGCTCCAATCATTGAGGGTCATGACTCTTAGCAGGCAGGGACAGGTTTATGCATGTAGCATTACTAAGATTGACTATGTACATTGATTGCTATAAAAAATAAATCTTTCTTTTTCTTTCTTTCGAGAGAGGAATGTTTGATTCAGAAAACCACTATCAGTTCTTGATGAGTATGCTAATCAATGTTGGTAATATAGTTTGAAGGATCCCTGACTTAGCATAATAGGCTAACCTTTGTTTGAGGTTTGCCGGCCATGATTTTTCCTTAGGATGAATATGTGACACTAAGCCTCTAACATGTCTTTGCATCATATGTGCATCACGTATGTACTAGTACCAATTTCTGTTCCTATACTCTTGATAATCATCAGCATTCTACTTTCCAAATAAAAGGAAACTTCAGAGTTCTACAGGTTCATAAATACCTTTAAATAAATAAATAAAAAGAACAGCAACAACTAATGGACAACAATCTGTTCCATAGTCTAAATGTCAAGAACAATATTTATTTGATACATCTAAAATAGATGTATCAAATAAATATTGGCTGGAGAGGCTGCACTAGAAAATAAACTAAGAGTGAAAATTCACTTGCTGGGGTCATGTATCCCACTACCTCAGGTGTTGGCCAGGCATGCCCATCAGCACCATGTCGCTCACAGCATTCTCAAATGACGTCTCTGAAACTTCAAAATAAGTTTTTTTTTTAAAAAAGCTGAAATGTCACAATTTTGTCAAATTTTGCATTCAGTATTTTTGCTCAAAATCTTTCTGTGGCTAGGGCCTCTTGTGCCAAAATCTCATGAGGCTCAGCAACCCTGATTTAAAAAAAAAAAAAGGTACTGGTGTTACCATAGAAAATCACCAGCCATAGTTGTCTGGTTCACACATCATGCTAAAACCAGACAAATTACATTATGACTCAGCATGATATGAGAATCCCATTTATACACCTTACAATGCACTCATTGTACTCCTGGATACCCACTGAATAAGGGGCTCACTTCCCATGTAAAGTAGCATTAGACTGCAACCTAAGGTTCTTTGGAACTTTTTTCTCTTGTAGCATAGCATATAATCTTTTCACCTAACAAGTATTTCAATTAGTAACCAGCTGGAATTGAATGAATGGCAGAACTCATATTGTGCTGCTTATGTTCAGTAACAATACAGAAAAAAAGACAATACTGTAGTACGGGCTTGGAAAATATTTTGAAGTCCTGGAGCCACATTTAATATTTCTGGGATATCCAAGAGTCTCTGGGATAATGATGCTAAGTAGGGAAACTGAAGATATGTAGGAAAATTCTTGGGTTTGGGGAAAATTGGGGGATATTCTGCTATGTCAAGCCTATTTCAAAGCCTATGCTACAGATTTGGAACTTTTCTCCTGCGACTATCTCATCAGTTTTTAGTAGTTCTAGCCAGACATGGATGCAAAAATTGCTTTGTAATCAACCATACATAGTTTAGGGGGTTCTGTTTGTCCACTCCTAGATATATTTATTTATTTATTTATTTGATTTATATGCCGCCCTTCTCCGAAGACTCAGGGCGGCTTACAATGCGCTAAGCAA
>JANHFK010007619.1:122514-149443 GCA_036250565.1 Sibynophis collaris | reverse complement strand
CAGTTCTCTGAACTACTCAAAATTTCCGCTACCGGTTCTCCAGAACCTGTCAGAACCTGCTGGATTTCACCCCTGCTCCAGATGCCTGTTCATCAGGATATTACCTTTTGGCCTCAACTTGGCCATTGCTATCAACCATCCAGTGATAGTAGAAGGGTAATGATTCCTGGAAAAAGATTGAGGAAGGCAGTTGACAATCATCACTGTAGCTTGCTCATATGGACTCTTTCTTTATGTCACTTTCAACACATAGAGCACGGGTGTCAAACTCGCTGTGTCACATTGCCATCACATGATGTTTTGCAATGTTTTTCCCATTTGTAGAGCCATTTGATGTGTCACGTGACACATCAGGCCCACGGGCCGCCAGTTTGACACCCCTGAATCATAAAGCCATTGCCACCAACTACCCTTCTGGGAAGAATCCTGGAAGTTGGTTTATTTCTCATTAAATGTACACAATTGTATTTTAATTTACAGTGATTTATATTGCTTATAAGACAATTTGGGGAAATATTAAAGGCATGATATAAATAATTTGAATGAATGCTATTATTGTGTTCTTCAAACCATATTGAAATATAGACCACAATATGATCCCATAAGGGCACTGACTCAACTACTCATCCATAAGTAGATTGGCATATGATTAAATAACTTCCTGCTTTGAAAACCATTTTGCAGTCAAAACATATTTTCTTGAGGGCTAAAATTCTAATTGGAAATCCAATATGACCTCAGTAAATTCTGTCAACAGAAGATCTATGAATAAGTCATTGGGAATATAAGGAATAAATAAACACAGCATAAAATGAACCCACTCTCTCTTCACCATAGAATGGACTTAACAGAAATTGGCACTTTATCTGTACTAAGTTTACCTATGGGTTTGCTATAATGTCACATATAGCAGTTTTCAAATCTCTGTAATAGTTTCTGCTCAAATGAAATCACAAACTGCTTAGAAGATTTATTCCTTCTCCCCAAGAATTATACATAAATATGACAGTGTGCTGACAAAGACAGTGTCCTCTAAGTCCATCTCCTGAAAGAGAAGTTAATACAATAATTCAATCTTTGCATTATTTACTAGCTAGTCTTTCCCTGGTCATGATGGTATGAACATCTGCATAGCTATATCTCTTTACATTTCATAAGGTCAGGGATATTCCATCACTGTAGTACATTCTCTCTGTCTTCTAAATATTTTCAAACAGGTGTCAGCCTCTTTCCACTGCTTTACATGCTACAGCTTGAACCAGATGCTTTGATCATATGTGTAAGCAAAGCTCCTAAGTACCAGAAACAATGCTGTAGACTTACAGTCAGATATATCAGGTATTGCTAGAGACAAGAGAAAAGCAATAGACTTGGGCAGATTAGTAGCTGGCCAGAAACTTCCTTCTTCCCTTCACCCCATTAAAAATTATCTTGGGTTGTTTTTTTTTCAATGTTAAAAGAAGATTTTTAAATTTAAATAAAAATATGTAATTTTTTTGTCTCTTCTGAAAAACATGCTCAGTGCCCTTTTCAATGATATATGAAAATGTGTAAAATTTACCATTACCTATAAAATTTATTTATTTATACATCTCTTTTTGCAAGAATAAAGAAGGAAAATCTTTGATTTGTAAACATAAATAAGCCTTTAATTGAATTTTCTATTACTTCTAAATTCTAGCAATTTCATGACATAAACCTATTTAGCACCCTTTTGGTCAATTGATGGCCACAATTTCCATCTCTTTCATAAAATAGGGGCTTTGCATGCAATAGATAATTCATCTGAAAGGAATAACATAAACATAAGAATGTCTTAGATGTTATATTAGGGTTTTTATTTTGTTCAAAAATAATCATTATCAAAGTATTTAAGAGCTTTACCTAGTTACTCAGGTATATGGACACTTTCAATCTCCCCCCCATGTAAAAACAATTGCATTTCAATATCAGAATGGAATTTCGTAAACAAGCAAATGTCTTAATGAAATATAATGAAGAACAGGAACTTTGGACTACTTTGAGAGACATGAGTTCAAAACTCCTTTTAACTATTTTCTCCAAGAAATCTTCAATTAACTGCTGTGTCTTAGTCTAAATATCACCTCTGACTGGCCCTACCCCCCTCTATTCTCTGCCTCCCAAATCCCAGCTGATGGGAGGAAATGGGGATTTTGCAGTAACCTTCCCCACCAAGCCATGCCCACAGAACCGGTAGTAAAAAAATTTGAATCCCATCACTTTATGGAATGGTTGATAAACTAGAGAAAAGAATTATACAGATGTTATCCTGTAGGAAGGATGATAAAAATAATTGAGGAAATAACTCATTATTAATTTAGAGCATTTCTATGTCAGCAAACAGCAGTGGTTATCTTACTTCAGTGTCTTTTGCCTCACTTACTACAATCTTTGCAATTATAAACTCCATATCAATTTTTGCCGTATATTTTAATTATGAATATTTCACTTAAAATGAATTTCTGTATGTTGAAGGCAAGTGTGTATGTATATCAAATAATAAAAATCTCTCTTGTCAGGCCTCTCTAACAACTGTATAGCAATTATTTAAAACTAAAATTAAACTAACACTAAGAATTTTCCTACAAATGCAACATGTAAAAATTAATATGAATACAAATACTAATATAAACTCTCTATTTAATGGCCCTGGAGATGCCTTTTGAGAATGATTTTTGCAGTTGGTGGAAATGACTGAAAGAAGAAGCTAAACTTCTAAGAAGAAAATGTTATGACATTTATTATTGGGTAAACCAGAACCATAACAGATTGAATGCCATAGTAAACAGGGTTAAATTACAGCATAATAATGCAATAAATAAATAATGTGTTCTGAGATAACTCTTGAGAGATTTGGGGTACTAGATGTTCCCTGCCCCTCATAACACCATCTAAATTCCCAGGAAAAAGGTTTTTCCTTCAATCAGTTGTCCAGCGCATTCAACGGCCTTTCTCAAATAGGTATCCTCCAACTCTGTAATTATATATAACTGTTGTTAGTTCCCATAATTCCTAGCTAACATGGCCCAAGAAAATACATATTTGAAAATTCAATAGTATAACCTTTCCCAATCTGCAATCCTTCGGTTGTAACAGATTTTACTTCCATAACTCTCCAAAAACATAATCTGGAAATTAAAATACCTCAATTTACATGGATAGAAAACCCCTTAACTCCCAGCAAGATGTTCATCTCATAATTTGCTTGGTAATTCTTGGTAATTATGGAAAGGGTATTTGGCAAGCCCCAAATTGGCAAAAACTATAAAACCACTCCATGGCCCATGTCTTCATTTTCCATCCATTTACAACTATGGAAGAATCAATCATTACCAGCTCCTGATAGGAGGCTGATAGTTAACAGGCTGAACTGAAACCAACTGGTGGTTAATTGCAATAAGAACTGGTTTCCAGCAGTTGCTTCACAGAGACATGAGATGCTCGGCAATTTACCTTGTGTTAAAATTAGCAGGCAGGGCTGTGATAACAGGCAATAAAGAGAAGTTCACAAGCTATTAGCAAAAGGTCTTTCTCTCCCTATTGGGTATCACTTTATGTGGACTGTAAGCAACAAATCAATGCCTTCATGATAAAAGATGAATCTGGTGCTTGATGACTTTATTGTGGATTATTCAATCAAGACCACCCTTTGGATTATCACACTCAGTTTAAGCATTGCCTCTTTAAAAGATTTTTTCCAGCATTAGAAAAATGATTAAATACACTGGCATCCATTTTCTTCTCTGAAGTTAGTCTACCATTGGCCTGAGGCTAGGCACTTGAAGGCAAGACTATATTCAGAAATCTATTAAGTTGCCTGTTTTTGTTTCATTTTCTTATGTCTTCAGGAAAGGCTACTGGCAAATTAAAAAGTTTATATTTAACTAATACTCTACCAATATCTTTACTCATCACCAAACTAGTACCACCCATCAATCTGAGATTCTAAAAACTGGGATCCTACCATATCTTGGACTAAATTGAGGGAGCTAAAGGGACTAAAGATGTGATTGATCAATTTTTAATTTCCATCTCTCTTTCATCCCCCTTTGATTGTAGATAATTTTTCAGGCTAATGATAAGCTATATATGCACCTCACACACAGTAGGAATGAATCAAAATTGCTTGGAACATATAAGGAAAATCCACTGGAAGCAACTGAAAAATCCCAATGTGGGCCATGTTTTATCACCACCAAAGGTCCTAAGAGCCATTTTTAAATGCAAGTGTTGGAATTGCATTCTACACTAGAATGTACCTTAGATTCTACACTAGACTCAGGCCTAATATGAATTTCCAGCATTCAGAGTTTTTTTAAGCCTAATTTGAATGATTAGTTCAGTGTAGCAACATGCCCAGTCATTTTAAAAATGTAAACAGATTTTTTTAAAAAAGTTATAGATATGTGAATGATACAGAACTGAGTTCTGTCTTTATTACTGAAGGCATAATATCTGCATCAGTCACCCTCTCTTAGCTCAACTCACATCAGAGTTGTTTTTGTGGGTTCACCACCTTGAGTTACTCATGAAAAAAAAAGGAAAGGATAAATTATCTAAAACAAAAAATCCAATACATGACTGTAATGATATACTGACTGGAGTAGAGAGGAAAATCTTTCCAGTACATGCCATAAAATCCATGTAACAGAAGTACACTTTGGAAAGAAAACATCTAGAACTTATGAGATGGATAGAAATTAGAACTAATTGTCTGCGGGCCTACTTTAATTCTATTTTGCCTTCATTATTCAAGAAGAGGGTGAAAATCATGTTATTAATTAGATGATGATAGCATGGCATTTTTAATTTACCCTAGAATTGTTAGCAAAGTGGCTGTGAAAACTCCAACAGGTTCGACATCCCCAACAATCAAATCCCCTGGTTGTAATGCCTCCTGTTGCTCCACTATCATCTACAGGAAAACTCCAATCCATACTAGGACATCTTTACTTTGAAGAATAAGAGGGAGTGACAAACAGTGAAAAAGAGTTGAAAATACATTAACTTAGTCAATAGAGAAAACTGAAAGGACAAGTGAAAGATTATAACATATAGTCTGAGTGAAGCAGCTTCCAATATACATTGTTTGAATCCAGTCTGGGTGACACCTTTGCTCATATGGGCTTGGACTCCTCTTAACTAGAATAAAGTACTGTATTTGTATTAGTCTATCAGCACCAACTCACTTGAGCCAGCAAGTACGAAAATGACTTCTTAGGGGCCACAAAGAATGTTTAATTGAAATTTCATTTGGTCTCACTCCTTGGATCTTCCCCTCTACCACAGGTCAAGCTCCCCACATAACTATTTTCACAAAGGTAGACTAAAATACACCAAAACAATTTAGCTAATAGTTTAATTGCTCAAAGTTATCACTTTTTGGAATGTCTGCATTTTAGAGACCTATGAAGGGGTACTGTACCTAGTTCTAGAGGTATCAATCAGCAACCTTTACAAAACTGCAAAGGAGACTAAGAACAGAATTTCTGAGTACCATGATACAATCACTTCTCAATGCAATGGATGTGAAATTCTTTTGTTAAGCATGTTATTTTTACTCATGAAATTTTATGGAGATCCAGATGGCATCTCTCATTTATAATTCTTCTTTGTTTCCCCAGCACTTCTTTTGTCTTTTTTCTTGACACACATACACAATAAAAAAGGGAGGGGGAATCTGTTAAAGAGAAGAAGTTGGAATAAATACACAATATCTTTTGAGAGCTAGGGACTGCAAACCATCCGTATGGAAGCACCATGGATCATGATTTGGACAGGATTTCAGTGAAATACATGGGAACTGAACTTGATGGGAAACCCAAATCTAAGGAATTAACAGAGAAAATGCATCTTGACTGACAAGGCAAATATACATTCTTGTGTATTGGGTTAAACAACAAATCCAAACCCAGATCACTGTTTGTTGGTTTGCATATTGTGGGAGAAAAGAGTAGTGTTCTCCAGAATCGTAAGGGAAATGTAATGTCCTCTATCCATATATTATTCCAAAGATATCCAATTTAAACAACTAAATAATCTAGTGTTTGGTTTAAATGCCAAATAACGCCACTTTCAATCCAATTTCTGTTCCCTTACCTACCTTCTCCCCAAGAGATACGTATTAGTAACTTTTTTCCTACTTTCAACTATTCTATAAAAGTTTTTTTTTTAAAGCTATCTAAAGTAAATTCTGGTCTCTTCATGACTTTTGGCATATGCCAATTTTAAGATTTGTCTGTCTGCTGATTTCAGATATATCTTCCTAACCTTAGTTTTAAAAGTGGTAAGAATGAAGAGAGGAACTATTTGGTGGTTCTATCTTGACAGGTGCTAAGAATACAATTTGCTCTCCGAACATTCAGCAGTTAGCAATAGTGGGGCAAAAGTTTGCAAGTTAAGCCAGTTTGAAGTGGAGAATGGAAAAAAGGAATTCATATGGAATCTTCCAGGTGGGATTTTTACAATCCCTTTTTAGCTATAAATCTCTTGAAAAGGAGGGAGGTCTTTAGAAAATGCAGGAGAAATTAGCAGCAAACCCAAAGCCCTCTTTACCTCCCTTTACCTCCCCCATCAATTGGAATTGCTCTCAAACAAATGAAACATGTGTAATTAATGGAGCAGGGGGTTGGACAAGTCCCACATGAAAGCATTTCCTGGACTTCTCCTTCATTTGCATGGCATCAGAAGCTGTTCAGAAGGTGTGACTTTTCCCACGGGGAGCCCTTGGCTCTATGGTACAATAAAGCAGCACTTTGTAACTAGAATTAATTAAAGGACTAGGGAGGGCCATTGGAGCAGGAGGAGGACACGCAGGACTAAAGGGAAGATGTTTGAAAGCTGAGTCCTAAGCAATAAACAAATGTTCTTGGCCTGTTCTTGTAGAGTCAGGGCACCTGGGAGATTTAACTCAGGAGCTTCCATCTTCAGTACTGGCACCATTATCCATTTTGTTCAGTAAGGGCTTCATTGCATGAAGAATAGGACATTAGGAGGAAGCTGAGTGTGAGTGAGTGAGTGTGTCTACCAAAAAGTTCTGCCTAACTAAAAATCCTTCATGTCATTATACAGCAAAAGAAGTTGATGGAATTACAGTATAATATATATATATATCCTTGCTTGTGCTGAAGGCGGTACAGTAACAAAGAAAGCAAGATGCCAAGAAAGCAACTGCATAAGGCCTTTTCCCTTCAAAAGGCAATGAACACTCAAAATAGCATGAATTCCTCACAGAAAAAAAGGGTCACAAGGAAACATGAAATATTATTAGTGTCTATATATAATGTCAGCTGAACCAGAATCTCACAGAATATAGAATAACTGAATTGGAAAGGACCTTGGAAGTCTTCTAGTCCAATCCCCTGCTGAAGCAGGAGACCTTATACCATTCCAGACAAATGACTGTCCAATCTCTTCTTAAAAATCTCCAGTGATGGAGCATCCAGAACTTCTGGAGGCAAGTTGTTCCACTGATTGTTCTCTTGTCAGGAAATTTCTCCTTAGTTCTAGATTGGATTTCTTCTTAATAAGTTTCCATCTGTTACTTCTTGTCCTGCCCTCAGGTGCTTTGGAGAATAGATTGACTCCTCTCTTCTCTGTGACAGTCCCTCAAATATTGGAAGAATGCTATCGTGTGACCCCTACTCCTTCTCTTTGTTAGATTAAACATGCCCAATTCCTGCAACCATTCATCATGTTTTAGCCTCCAGCCGACTAATCATCTTTGTCGCTCTTCTCTGCACTCTTTCAAGTCTCAACATCTTTTATGTATTGTGGTGACCAGTAATCCAAGTGTGGTCTTACCAAAGCTTTAGTATAACATACTGATGGTTTCTCCCTTACTTCCAGGTGCTGCATAATTTATTATTTCAGATAGTTTAATACACTTCGTATAGTGCATTAAAGTTAGAATCATTCAAATAATTATCATCCTGAAGTGAGTTTTTAAAAAGGAATGGGGAGAGAGGAAAGGGTTATCAGAAAAGGAATCTTAGTAATGGCCATAGTCTATCAGCTTCAGTTAATAGTAATTGTCTCAGTTCTGCTGTAATTCTATGATAGTGTTTTTCCTTACACAAAGCATGGAAATAAAATTCCCCAAAGACATCAGTTGGTTATTTGTTATTATTTCATTTTATTTTAATTTGACTTACAGAACATCCAAACGTTCTACTGCGCCATATAGTTGCAAATTGGGAATTATAGAGTTTGAATCCCACAGTCTGTAGCACACTAAGATAGGGAAGTGTGAGCCAAAGAGTCTTTAGGATATTTATAGTTTCACACTCAAATCTCAATCCCCCCCCCAAAGAATTTCTGTATAAGACAATGTACAGAGCATCTACAAAGCAATATTCTCAAGGAATATTCTTCAGGACAGTAATATCACTTTCTCACATCTATGTTGCCAGTAAATATTATTTCACTGCCCTTCATAAATAGCATTAAGGAGAGTACAGTATTATACTTCATTTATCAGGGGCACATACTAAGAATCATCAGAAAAAATCCATGGTTTCAAATGGAAATTTTAATGAAAGTATTATTACTATGTAGCAGAACTGAATGGGCTATTTCCTGATTCTACCAATGTCATTCAGGTGGTGGGGTTGGTTTGGCAACCATCAACCCTCATACTTTGAAAGGGACCCCAAAGCCAATTCCAAATCTGTCTGCAGTTTGTTCTTACTGTTTTTGCCTTTTCTTCACCTGGCTTCATCCAGCAAGCCAAGAAGAAGAAATGTCTGCATTTCTTGTGTTTAATTTTGGAAAACGAGATCATGTGAACCAGAGTAATCCTTATTCCTGGTTTCTTTACTGTTAACAAAATACATGGTTGAAAATACTACAGAGAATTTTGAAGTACCATAAATAGTCAAATGAAGTATCTCCAGAACACTCCAGATATCCAATTGCATGTCCAGAATCCATTCTGCTGGGATAAACATTCATCTATAAGTTAAGTGCAATGATGGTCATTGATCTCAGCGGATATACAGTAGCAATATTTTAAAGGAAGCCTATACTTTGAAAGGCAACTGAAAGAGGTGGTGTTGAATTAGAACAGGGGTGTCAAACTCACATTGTCATGGCAGCATCATGTGACATATCGGGACTTTTTCCCCCTTCGCTAAACCAGGCGTGGGCCAGCACATGACGCATCCGGCCCATGGGCCAGGAGTTTGACAGCCCTGAATTAGAAGGTTCTCAAGTACTTTTCTGCAACTTTTAAACGTACTATATATTTTCACTTATTTTATCTCAGCTTCAACATTTGCATGCTACTTAATCTTTCTAGATTCCCATCTTATGTTTCAATGCTTGACTTCCAAGGACTCATAGATCAACACCTTTGAGACTAAACATTTCTTATTGGGATTGTGAAGCCTATTGTGACTTCTCACACAATAATTTTTCTCAGTCTCCATCCCATTCATATCTGGTATTAGCATGTTTCCTTTTTTTCCATATATAAAAACTTATGCTGCTAATAGAGCCACCCACCGTTTTTCTAGTTTTTAAAGCTGTGTCTCCTACTGACAATGAAATTTGTAACTTAATTAAGCATGATGACTGTATCCAATAGTGTTCAAGAAGGTACAAGAATATTTACCTTCTTTAATAGAGTAATCTTATTTATAGGAATAACCTATTGAGTTAAATGGAATTTACCTCCAAGTACATATAGCATTTCAGTTTAAACCATGTAGTACAAGCTATTAAATAATATCATTTTAAATATAATTTATTAAATTAACCCAAAAATTAAAAGAAAAAAATCAAAATTAAATCAAGTTTTACTGAAATAAATTTAAATCATTTTTTCTCAACAAAGTTGTTTGCAGATTTGCTCCCCAGTCTCATCTTTCACTCCTAGGAGATCCTTGTCCCTACAGTAAATCACACAGCCAAAACATCAAGTTCATTTGTACTAGTAGAAATTTTAATGCACATATTAAATAAATATTTCCAACAATTTCATATTTCAATTTGTATACAGTAAACTTTTTTAAGCCCTCAAGGAGCAAGAAGAGAAAGATGTGCTGTTACAGCAAGGTTGTTCACAGTTTTCATGCTCTTTTTTTAACATACTTTTTTTCTATTGGTGTTATTTTAAATGACCCTTTGAAAATACACTTTTCCATTAAAATTTGTGACATGGAATCTCATTCCTCAGAGTAATTGAAACCTTCTGAAATCCCTGTTTAGGCAGGACATATTATTCCAGACCACTGCAGATTTGAGCACTGTATCAAAATCTGTTTTGTCCAGATAAAGAACTAAACCAGGGCACAGAAAGGAAGTATACAAGATCAACATCTCACATAGTAATCAGTTTGAAGTCTAATGAAGACAGAATGGCAAATAATGTTCCCTGGTAAATTCTGAATAAAACAGTCATGAGGATGGTGGAAAACACTCATATTGCAAAGCTTGCTTGATCAGGAAAGGTTTGTGAGAAATTAAGCCCTTTGGACTTGGTATATCTTTCATATGTATGATCCCATTCCCCCTCAGTTTTAATCAAATTAGTGTTATAAGGGAAATTAAAAAAACACTTATAAACTTACATTATTGCCTTAAAAATCCATCTTCAAATCAGAGCAGTGTATGAAAACATAAACATAACCCTAATAGATTATAAACCTAATAGCTATTCAGTGACAACTAGAAAAGTTGATCAAAACAGCAAAATGTTTCTAGATAGTTTTGCATCTGACATATATGTCACTTGAACCTCATGTGAAGCACACACACACACACACAATATCTACATATCAGTAGCTACAGGTTCAGAACAACTGATATGCACTAACAATATGGCAACAAAAAATAATCACAGATCAGTTCAGTTGCTATTTTTCCTCAAAGTATTTTTTGGGAAGTTGACATACAAATAAAATTGCAAATTCTAGAGTGACAAAATGACTAAGAAAAAACCTTCAAGGACTGACTTTAGGTTGCCAACCTTCTAGAAAGAAGGCTTCTTTTGTCCTTTGGATAACCTAGGGACTGAAAATACTCTGATGGCCCTAGTATACGAGAGGATTTTATTCAATCTTATGGAATATCCTTAGAAATGGAAATGCAATAGGTGAAATATCGTTTTTAGCTTATCGGCACTTTACTGACAGGACAACAAATACAAAAAAAAATCCATGTTTTTTTTAAATTTAGATCTTTGGAAAAATGATTAGCATTGAAAGAACAGAGCAAACCAATGCCCTTAGCATCTCCTACAGCAAGGGCAGTCACTATGTTTTAGTCATCTCTTCTCTATTACACAAAAATGAAAACGATGAACATGTCCCATCTGGGCAGGACCTGAAAGACTTATTTAAACAAATTTGACTTCAAGAAAGATTACCTTCAGCAAGTATCAGAGACATTTCACAAACACACCAAAATAAGCCCCTAGTACAAAGATTTGGGGATGGACTCCATCCTCTTAAGTTATCTTATCTGAGGTAGAAATTTGGTCCCAAGTGTATGATTTATTGAAGAGGGCATGTTCTATGCTTATGCCTAGATCAACTACCTCCTACCAATCCCTACCCCAAGTTAAAAACCAATCTAACAAAACATAATGCATGCCCCCTCCCAAAGAACTCAAAATCTTCCTAAGTAAAGAGCAACCTTCCATGAGTATTTAAACATTATACTGCTTTTTCTTTAAAAAAGCATTAAAGTTGGAATACAAAAATAGAGCCTCTTTTGTTTTTTTAAAAAAAACACAGAACAATTATAAACAACTAAATCAAGTTTTGTTCCCCCTCTTCTTCCAATTCCCTTTTATAGTCATCGTCATAGGTAAGTCTCTAGTTATTGTCCATCAACTGAGTCTCTGCACGAAATCCTCCAGCAAAGGAAAATGGTCCTGAGTGGGACAAGGTGAGGCAGGTCAGGGCGATGGCTTTGGGCTGGAGTTTCGAGTCCTTTTGCTCCTTCGATTGAAAGGATAATTGAGAAATTCGAAGCGTCTATGAGGCTCTGTTGTTTGGTGGCCTTTGGGCAGCCGCTTCATGAAGTGCACCTCACGCTGATGCTGACGAGTCTTTGAACCTTTGCGGGGACGTCCCTTCCGGGTGAAGGCCATGTACCATCCTTCATATTTTGCATTTTGTAATGCTGTGTAGTTGTTCTCCAGCACAATCTCAGTGAAGACACAATCCTTGCCTTTGCCATTGCTCTGCAAGTGAAAAAGAATGAATAAGTTGACATCTTTCATCTTATCCATCTCTGTTGTCCTTAAAGCCTCTTTGGGCAGGTATTAGCCCCACACTTAGGATAAGGCTCTTCCAATAAAACCTTTTAGGTCTTTCCTCTTTCCATTTATATCCAACCTTCTATGCTCCATTATGCCAAGCAGCTTTACTGAAGCAAAGACCATAATGATTGTGATAAGGCATAATTTCATGATTGAAGAAAAATATTTTTTTCATAAATTCAGACATTGAATCTATTGTAAATAGCAGTGGCTGATACAGTAACTAAGTGTATAAGAATTATATATAATACTCATATATTCACTCTTACGATTATTTGTTCTTTATCATACTTTGACTATCCTTTTATCCCTACAACTACAATGAGTTTATTACCCAAGGCCCTAATTTAAGTAGAAAGAGACAAACATTTTTACATACTGTTACTTAACAAAATCATTGTGTATAATCAGAATAATAACAATTCTATGAATAGTGATATTTGTTTATATTTCAACCACCATGTGTGCAGTTAAATGCCTTAACAACTGGATTCCATAAAAGCTGTATATCTGTACTACATGTCATTTTCAAACTTTTTCTCCTACTTTGTACAAAAGCTAGGATTGAAATTTAGAGTCTGTTAACAATAAGATTATTAATTTTAATGGTGGATATATTCAGTAGCACAAACACTGCAACTTTCATTTGGCTCTCTATTCAACAAACATATTTCTAGAAATGTAAAGTTAGAGAAACTGAAAAACACATTTATATGACCTTGTCATGTCTATTTTTCCCCACTTACTTCACTCTCTTACATATACATACATGCATAAATTATAGTTTGTATATATCTCTTTCCTTTCATTATGTTTTAGTTAATAAAGCTGTATAGAGTGGATCTTTTCCTGCCTTAATACTTAGACTCTAAAGTGTTGCAGAAGATGGCACCTCACAGAAGGTGCCAAGTATCCTTAGCACTTATTACAAACATGGCAGACTTGGGATGCCGCTAATTAGTGTCACTTCATTTGAATGCAGCCTCATTCATTACAGATTTAAATAGGAGTGTTTGGAAACCAAACACTAACACTTTACACCAACTGGCAAATCCAGAGGGGGCCCAAAAGGAATCACTCTGATTGTGAATTTCTTGACCTCCACATATAATAAATTTTCTGTCAAAGAGAAAGCAGAAATATCTAGAGTGTGTATAATTACTCTATAGTTTAGATAAAATGTTCCCCTTAAAATGTCAAAGAATAATTGCCACTAGAAGAATGCAGATTCATTCAGAAGACAGAATACACCACAGCATATCCATAGTAGATTGAGTGGTATTGTGGTTCCTGATTGACAGAGGTAGTTAGGCTCTAAGATGGACATCTCAACACATGATTCACAATTCTCCACTCCTCTGTTGCTGATCTATTCTAACCACAGAGATGACACATGCAACGCAAAAGTGAGCATCTAAAAGACAACCAAGTCGAAAAGGAAGTAAGAGTCATCATAGAAGAACATATATCTACTTATCTAAATCTGGGCTCATAACTTGAATGGGAAGTTGAAGGACATTGGAAGCTTTGCTAAGAAACCAAAGCATCTTGAAGTCTAACAATATCTTTTAAAAAAATAAAGGGTCTAGTGTAGGACCATTTCAATAGGAACATGACTTCAAGCAATTTATACCAGATACGGTCCTAATCATTCTAGCTCAATACTGTCTTTGCTTACTGGTAATGTTAGCCACTTTTAAGCTAAAGCCTTATTTGGTTGACTAGAACTTAAACCTGGGATCTTGTGTTTCCAAGCACAAGGCACCACTGTTGAGATACATCTCATCCCTACATGTTGGAAATATTGTGGAATGTTTTACTAAGAGTAGCAGTGGAGTCTATGGGAAGAAATGAATCTATATGGCAAAATTTAGGAATGCACTTCACTTTTATACGATTGAGCCTTTTTCATCAACTAATGTAATACAACTTTTGCAGCATATTAACAATTTTTTTTCCTGATCTCCCTCAACTATATCATATTACCTAAGCCTAGCTTGCAACCTACTTCAAGGTTCTGTTCCAAGAGTCTTCCCCACAATTTTTTAAATAAAAAATTAGGGAATACATAGAACCAAAGACTGCTCTAAGAAAGAGAGCAGGAAAGAAAGGAAAACGTACAAAACCAAGGGTAACATCTTTATTTTATGTTGAATATGCAGATATACCGGTAGTATGTATATATCTCTACAGGTAGTCCTTCCCCAAGGATGCTAATTGGGACCAGAAAATCTATCCTCAAACAACATAGTTGTACATTGAAAAAATAACTTGACTGTACCATTTAGCATTGTGCAGTCCCACAATGGTCACTGTTAAGCAAAGACAGAACCACAACTTTTGACTTCCTGCTGGCTTCACCACTGACTTTGCTTATCAGATGCTAGCAGGGAAGTTACGAATTGCAATCACATGACTGCGGAGATACTGTGACAGTTGAAACTTTGAGGACCAATCATAACTATTACGCATTTAGCACCACTGTAGGTTTGAAGAGTTGCTAGACAAGTAGTGGTTAAATAAGGGCCATCTGTAGTTCTTAATAAATAATATTGTTACTGCATTCAGTTCCCAATCTCCCCTACACACACACACATACAAACATTTTTTTTAAAAAGTACAGTAAATAAACTCCATACAATTATACAGAGACATCTATACAGGGTTTTTTGACCCTTGGTATTTGCCCATTAAAAGATATTTTTTCTATTTCCTAGTTTTGTTTAAAAACCTGGTATGTCAAAGGCAATCTCAACTATTAACAGGTCTGATCCTGATTAGTGTTTTTTTTAGATTGCATTTCCATTGAAAAAATTAATAAGCTACAACAATACCATTCTTTTCTGTAGATTTCCTATGCCGCTTCCT
Source organism: Sibynophis collaris (assembly GCA_036250565.1). Lineage (NCBI taxonomy): Eukaryota > Metazoa > Chordata > Lepidosauria > Squamata > Sibynophiidae > Sibynophis > Sibynophis collaris. The sequence goes on along the minus strand of JANHFK010007619.1, from coordinate 134,286 downwards.
GCCTTTGAGTAAGACATACACATAAGGAATTACTTTGCAATGTTGCCATGTGTCACAATTGGGGGAAGAAATTAAAGTAAGAAAAATGTTTCAATCAAAATTCAGCGAAAATGAAAGAAACTGGTTCATTATTTCTTAATGCAAAACATAATGGAGATTAAGAATTTTAGATTTTTTATTAACTGCTCAAAAGTTGAGAAGGTGCAACCGGAGATCTCTGATCAAAAAGTCCTCTGGGGCAGCAGTGGATTCCTACCAGTTCTGTCCGGTTCTTAGAACCGGTAGTAATGGCGGCAGGAGGCGCCGCCAACCCACCCAGATGTCATCATGGACACTCTGCGCATGCACAGAAGCGCCATGCATGAGTGAAGCAAGTGCATGTACATGCGTGCTCCCATTGTGAGCCGGTAGCGAAGGTAAGTAGAAACACCCCCCTGCTCTGGGAGTAGGAGGAAGTGAAGGGGGAGGGAACAGGTAGATCCCCAATACCAAAGAAAGAAGTTTAAGTTGTTTCTTTATGTAATCTACCAGACTGAATTCTCCCACCTGCAACATATCTGAATTAGGAAAGCATAACAGGAGAAAATATTAAACCTTCCTAGAATATCTCTCCAGGATTGGAATTGCTGTCTTTAAGGTGGCTGTACATGCAGTTAGTTTCATCTGTGGAAAACCTTTTCACAGTTTTCATGAGAAGAAAGAAAAATCTTGTTTTTTTTTATTGCTCCTTTATTTTTACACCTAAGAGAGAAGTCTGTGGATTTTCTGCCTCAGGTGCCAACTAACTTGGCCAGGGTTCATTCCTCCCCCCCCCCCACATGTTCTCTGGGGGAAAACTGCATTTGCTCTTCTACTTCAGGCAGTAACTTGGTCTAGCCCCGGGGCCAAGGCCTTCCTCAATCTTTTTCTGATGGCTGCATGGTCATGCCCAGTGTTGTCTTTAATCCCCAAGGATCAGGATGCTGATGTTGTGTCTAACTCCTCAGGATTTAATCGGAAGGAACTGGCCCTACCATCAAGCAGACTGAACTAACTGCCTCAGGCAGCCTAGACTGTAAACCCTGAAGAAAAGACCTGGGTGTGCCACTCAGCTTGCCCCTAACTAGACTGCTGTCAAAGTCTTTTGTAGATACTCTTCCTAAATATATTTAAGTTATTTTGATTGTTCTGAACTGTTTAATTTAACGTTTTAATAACGTTTTAAGATCTGTCTTCAACAGTACTTTTGTTTTAATTGTATTTCTAATGGAGCATTAGTGGAATAAACAGCATGCAAATACTTCATATATATATAGAAAAAAGGGAGAATTAAAAAACAGAATGCTTCGTAATACTGTGTTTTAAGGTGGTGTTAAATATAATAGCCTTCAGGGTGGGTAAAGGGACTCTGAGGTGAATTCTACGTTTCTTATTAGTACACTCTGCAAATCATTATTTTTGTAGCACAAGCATAGAAAAAAGATAATCCACCATTTTCAAAGTCTTCTTACAATAGACCTTTGAGTTATAGAATTTTCATGGGCAATTCGTGTAAAAATTAGCAGAAGTATCACCCCTTCAATGTTCTCATTTTAAAATCATCAGAGTCCTTCTATGTTTTTAATTTAAAAAGCTTCCTGTTCTCCTTCTCTTATCATATATGTTGACTCAAAAATATGTTTCAAAATCCAGTGATATTTCATTTGGATTTCTTCAAGGGTCAAGGTCACAAATTTTGTCTAGAATACAAACAATTTCGGTCTCCAGCAAGCCTGCACAGACTTAAGGTTAAAATGGTTGATCTTTTAAAATGAATAGCCTGTGGTTGGAAATAAAAATCCTGAAGTATCATGTTTGTGATAGATCTCATCATGCAATAAGATGGCTGCACAGTCATGAACAGTGTCTTCCCATCCGTTTATATTTTACACTGCATCTAAAACTGATGTAAATTTTTCTTGACTATTATGACCAATAAAATCAATGGCATAGTAAAGAGAAGCAAGAGGGAAAACAAAATGCTAAACAATTATTGGGATTATAGAAATAAGTGTTTTGTGAGTGGTCACATCTGCCAAATGGTGTAAATATTTTGTAAATAGTCAAGTTTATATCCCAATGCTAACTGTTTAGTTAGGAAATCCACTACATACTTTCGTCTATCTAGATATTCCTCCAATCCAAAAAAGTCACCTACCTAGTACTGATTTAAGCCTCTTCTCTTTTCTCCACCTTCTAAAAGTGTGTTTAACTGACTGCTTTAAACACTGGATTCTTGAGGTTAAGGTAAACTGGCTGCATGAAGATTTCCCAAAACAAATGAAAGTAGGCAAATGAGCAAATTTCTAGCGTCAGTCACACATCCTCCTGTTCGCATAAGAGCTATTGTCCGTTGCCTCATCAAAAGCCAATTTACCCATATTCTTACAATCTTCCCAAAAATTGTCTGTCTTCTTACCTTGCCAATCAGCTTTCCCTTTTTGTTCATGCAAATATAGAAGCCTGTCTCTGCTCCTTTGATTCTTACTCTGCTCCCAAACGTATCAGTTTCCACAATGAGCTTAGCTGGAAAGAATAAAGCAACAGAAGTCAGATTATAAGATCAACATCATGTAGAAGTCCCAGAGACTTAAAAATATGCCAAATAGAATGACATTTTTCAGTTATAGCAAGACTTACAGTACAAGGAAAAGTAGTGATAGTTCATGTAGTTGGGCATTCTGTACAATGACAATAGAGCCAAAAGGGACCCAGGATTGTGTGCTGTTCTTGTGCTAAGGAATAAAACTCTGGAGTATGGATGTAAAATCACTTACATTTATTTTTCAATACACAGAGCAACTTGCCTGCTGAAACTCCATCCACACCCAAATCTCATTTAAGGGTCTCCGTTTGAAGCAAAGACAAAAAGGAATATGTTTTACAGGGAACCAAGAGCTGTACGGTACGTTACTTTTTCCCTATGGTAAGGGAGTCAATGAAAGAATGATACCAGTAGCACTAATGTGTTTTTCCACTTGTCACTGAAAGACTGGGGAATTTTTTATCCATGAAGAATTATGTGATAATAACTTGGTTAATTTTTAAGGCGTCACAAGATTATTCTTTGCATTGGTCCCTATTGTACATACCCAGCAACAGGAAAAAAATAATTCATTTCATTATTGTAACAACAGCCTTTTGTCCAAAAGTTAGAATAAAGAAAACAAAAAAATGTGACTATTCTAAATTGCTTATATCTTCTTAAACGTAGAAGTCTTAGATTTTAACTAACCAGAGAAGAAAGGGGAGGGGAGAAATCTGTGATGGACAGTCTTTCATGACTTCCAAATTGAAATACTATTTTTCCATTCTTCATTTGGGGGAAAAACCTACACCACCATGAAATTAGATGTCCCCATAGCAGGTCCCTATTCTGCATCAAGTCTTTGTTTTAAGTTACTGCAGTCACCTAGTTACCTTCCAAGGTAACATTAACACAATCTAATGGATTTTGTATACCCTGAGACTGACCTTGGACAATGTTGAAATAAAGGGAAAATACTATGTTAATACTGAAACATCTAAGAAGAGATTAAGCCTGATTATCTCATAGTCTGGAGACACGATGAAGGCAACATCATGGGTACACAAAAAAGAAAAGAAAAAATTGCCCGCACATGCTTTGCGATTTCAGGACAAATGGTGAAAGCACAAAACATGGAAAGACAAGAAAATCAGGTGTTAATACAAAATCTAGGTCAGCAATAAATACAAAAATAATGGTATATTCTAAAGATAACAGAATGTTCTGTGCAACAAAAAGTATTCAGAATTTCTTCCTTAATTATCTTGTCTTCATTGCATTTCTATTCTGTGTAGGCCATGAAGAACCAGAAGAGAGTTTAAGACCCTTCTCCACCTTCTTCTCTCCTTGTATGGTTGCTGATTTTGCAGAGAAAAGCTGACCCCTTAATGCGTTTCATCTTTGTGAGAGTTGAGAGGGTATATTGATTTAATCTCAGTTTTTTAATGGGCATTGATTGACTTATGGAGCTGCTAAGCAAATTACAGATCAATAGCTTGTCCTTTCTTCTTGCTTTTGCATAAACCCCAAGTTTTGGAGCCAGATGTCCTCCAAGAACTATCTCAGCACTCCAACTCTGCCATATTATTGTGTCTGAAAAAAATACAGGGTTCTATGTGGAACTTTTATTAAGGGTTCAGGGTACCCAAAATTTCTATGGAGAACTGGACTACTTACTTGCCATTTTTGATCATAAAATGATGATATATCTCTAAATTGCATCCCACTCTTCTTTTTTCTGATAATACTTGAGCCATTGCAGAAAAGGGCTTTTGCTGACAAAGGGCAAATTCTAAAACTTCTTAATAATATTTGCACTAGTGATTGGAATTCATCATATTTTGTATAGATAAAACAATTTTTATTCTATGGTCCATATTTGATCTTACCCTTCCCCACCCCATTCTATCAAGGACCTATTTTTAATATGAAATAGACAGGCCATTGGGTCATGGTTTCAGAGATATTTTCTCACCTAAACAGAGAAACAGGATGATCAAGAGCATCAGAAATCCTTCCTTCTTCCCTCCCCTCCGCTCCGCTCCCCTCCCCTGTCCTTTTTCCCCCTTTTCAGCAGGCAGGTAAGTGGCTGCTGCTGGGTGAGGAAGGGAGCAAGGAATTATGAGATTGACTGGGAAACTGTCATGGAATATTGAAAATTAAGATCAAATGACACAGCAGCACAGCAACAGCCAGTAGCACTAAAGCAGCCACAACTTTTCCAAATTTCATTCCCTCAAAGTCATGGGTCTCAGATTTTGGATGCATTCTATAAGTTAGTTCATTTGAGGTACCTTGCTTCAAAAATTGTTGCCTTATGATACACCATTTCATTCAGTAAAGGTCATGACGACAAAAGATTTAGTAATATATAGATATAAAAAGTTCTGTTACTACTTCTATCCTTCCCAAATATTCTCCCCTATCATTCCTACAAATCTGTATTCCTAACCATTATGAGTAAGGGATGGGATGAGTCCACAGAAGGACTATTCATTCACATTCAGTATGACCTCTACAGGAGTTCGGAGGACATGAGATTGTGACAAACCCCAGCTTGCTTAGGCTAGAACATGCCATATTCATACTTAAGGCATAAGATATGTTAGGAATCAAAAAGATGTACCACAGAGCTACAATCAGGTACAACAGTTCTGAACACAAATTTCAGTATAGGTAGCCTTAATCTATGTCTCTTGCCATAGCCATGACAACTAAAATGGAAGGAAGTTGCAATCCAAATATCTGGAGAGGGATTACCTATCGCTTACCAAAAAAAGACCTAGAATGTTGCTGCAGTAAAAAAAAAAACTTTTTTGCATTACGCTTCATCCTGAATTTGCACCCATTAATGCAAATCCCACTTCAGTGAGACTGTGCTAATCACACTAGGGCAAATATAAACACAAACATGCTCAGCCAACCAGATGATTGGTTTTATGGCACTGCAGCCTTTGCGGAATAGCTATCTGCAAGGTCCTTTGAAAAGCAGTAGTAGACTATTCACCTGTAATGAATTTTAGGGAAAGAGAGGAATAGCAATGGAGATAAGCCACAATACTTCCCATAATACTCATCGTTGTCCCTCCCATCTTTTTAGTATTTTACTTTTTAGACTGGATATCAAAGCACTACAGTGGAAAACCAGGCTGGTGGACTTGCAGAACAGCTCATTGTAAAGTTTGGAGAGCCCCCTAAATAGAAAAAACTATTTCCAACAGTGACACAAGAATGAAAGTACACATTAAGGGTAAATATATGAGCATAAGAGAAACTGCACAAATTGTTTAACCCTGGTTTATTAATTCTCCTAATGATCTTTCCCTCACCTCCATCTTTTAAAGTCATCCTTTTTTAAAATCAGTTTCCAATACGAGACATACTTCTGTTTAAAGGGAAGAATAAAATTATTAAAACTGCACTGCAAAATTATAGTAAACAATTGGATGATTTTTTTTAAAAAAAGAGTTTTTCGGCTGCCATGTCAGCATCATCCACAATTTTGCAGTTCTGATAGCCATTTGGAAGAACTTATGAGTCCTGGAGGAGTAATCTCTGCCTTCTCTCCAATAATCTTGCATTTATGGTGTTCTTTTTAACACAGGTTGAGTCATCCATAGCCATACTGTTTCACTCGCCATCATGATGTTTGGGAACAGTGGGAGGAACTGTTCTTTTTTAACCAATCATGATAACAGACAGCCACATTTCCCAACCACAATTGTTCTGCTTACAGAAGAAAAACTCTTTGTCCAATTAGATACATTAGATACACACAGCTCTCAGAATTCCCAACCACTATGAGTAACTTCTAGGAATTTTGAATGTCTGAGGAATGCTAGATTTGAGTATCAATTTGAGTATCACATCAGTTATTCTATCAATTCTGAAGATATGATATTGCCTCAAACAGAGGAAAAATCCCTTTGCAACAAGGAAGAATGCATATTTGATAAATAATCAAGGGAAGGCTTGTGTTTTTTTTAACTGTCAGTCTCAGCCTAACAATATGCCTTCTCCATAAACAACAAACATTTCAAGGAGGAGTTAGTTAGCTCTTTCAGTCTCTTTTAAAAAAAAATAATTTCTCTTCTTGCATCCTTGGACCTACGCCATGTAACAAGCTAAACGCAAACCATTTCTTATTCTCTTTTCTCAGGTAGGAGAAAGAGGAAGAGATTACATGGGATTATCATTTTAGTGCCCAGGCTACTATGCTAATACTGAAACAACCTCTATAACTTCTGCATCTAGGAAAACTCTATACTTTTATCAAGCCTTGGATTTTATTCACTTTCTTCATCTTGCAGCTTGCAATGCAAGACTTGTTTATTTGTTATTTACTGCATCAGTTGTTCCAAAGTCCACATACAAGCCCTGCAATGTCACTTGCCCAGAAACTGTCTCTCTACTGGGCTAAATAAATAGACTAATGGAAGCCAAGATACTGTTATCATGAAATCAAGGCTGGCACAATAACCTTAGGAGTATCTCGAATTAATGGAAGCTTCTTATTACTACTAATACTTCTTGGGATATGTTATTTCACAGGTTTCTATATTCATTCCAAATCTGCCCTTTCCATTTTTATGCCACAGAGATGGACAATGTATTACTTACATGTAGTTCCTTTTTACTGAACTCTTGAACTCCTCCACCCCCCTTACAGGTCCAATGCCTATGTTCATCTGAGAAATGCCACATAACAATCCAAATAAACTGATTGGTTTATTAAGTCCAATTTTATGAGATACTGTTTATTTCTTTAATGTTTTACTTCAAAAGTACAGACTCTCCAAAATGAGATGAGTTCCATTCTCCTCTGGCACAATCAATGCATTGTCATGATGGCCATATCCTGGGATTCCCAACAGCCAAAGTGAAAAAGTGATTCGAAGACCATGCCTTTTACAGAGCAAAGTTTGTGGTCTACAACTGAACTTTCTCCAGATCCACCTTAGGAATTTGCAACATCTTCTCCAACTATTGTGGAATCACTAAAAAGATAATGTGGTGGCTGGGTGATGTGAGAAGATGCTACAAGTCACCAGTGTGAAAATATTTTAAATATAGGCATGTCTCTTTTTGGGATGAAAACCCCATTATTGGAATGATGGTGGCTACTATAAAGTTTTATTACTTTGCGCAAGGAGCAGTTTTTCCAATAATATTAAAAGAACATTGATGGTTCGCCATCAATGAATTCCTCCAAAATATTCCAAATACTACTATTAAAATCTTAAACAGCCTTCTCACCACTAGGATGGGGCACAAAACAGATCAGGTAGGGAATCCCTTTAAGGTTCCAAACAACCTATGGTCTGGATGGTCTTACCTTTCCCTAGCCAGGTGATCGATATGATTTCCTGAACAAAAATAGTTTGTTCTATAATAAAAATACATTATTCTACTCTTATTCTAATTGAAGCATAGCCACAATTACTGCTGGGTCAAATTAAGTCTGTCTAGAACAGAACTATATTTCCTATAATGGTAAAACAAGTCCAATGACATAATATTTAATAATAATGCAGAAACAGCTAACTTGAAATTTCTCAACAGCATTTTTTTTTTCCTTTCCAAGAGCCTTCTGTTTTTCTTATTCATTGCCCAGATCCTTGAGAACGTCTTTCAAAATAAATTGTTTTGTTTTTTTGATCCAATATTCTTATTGGAAATGGATGCTACTAATAGAAGCATGCAGGGCATTTTTCTGCATGGCACCAATTCAGTCACTGAAATGGACACCATTTTTTCCACAAACCTAATGAATCCTTTTTAAAGCCTCTTGCTGTTTGAAACTGCGTTAATTCCCTGGGTGAATTCTGAGCTGTAGCCTTCTCCGCACCGGCTTTGGACTTCACCAACTATAATCCCCAGGTTGGAAACTGCTAAATTCCAGCATCACTTCACTTCTTCTTCTAACCTATTATGAGCCCTTTAACTTTATTGCTTTTTTTTTGTCTATAAAATATTAACATCTGTAACCTCCTCCTTGCCCAAGGACAATTGGACCCCTGACTCCTTTTCATTGAACTGCATAGACAAGGTTCCCTTATTTATCTCTCTTTGGGGGACACGAGTAAGGGAGGTCGATCAAGAGAGCAGTTAACATTTAAAGAGCATCAGTTTTCATGCTCTTCCTCTGCTGACTGGTGGAAAGGCATAGAAAAGCAGCCCCAAACACAGGCAGAACACCACATGCTTTTTTCCTCTTCTACCTTTTCAAAGGCCTTTTTCTGATTTATTGCCTGTTGGTCAGCTTTACCACACGAGCCTCTTCAGGGACTCACCCTCTAAGACTGAATTGCTGCTGCCTTGACAAACTCAACTGCTCTGCTTTGGCACAGAGATACAGACTGAAAGCAGAGCAGAAAATGTCAGAGAGAAAACGATAACCTGCCTGCAAGAAGCAGAACTAGCAAAATGCCCATTCCAATCCTAAAATAATAATAAGACAGACAACATTTGTAGGTTTTATTATTATTTCTGAGCTTGCAAAATTTCCTAAAAGGCACAACTGAAAACAAATGCAACGATTATCATTCATTTCTAATGCTACTTCCTCTCATAATGATGAGGTGATTCGAAGCCAGATTACAGATTGCTATACAAGACAGAAGGACCCTGAGCTGTAAGATCCATAGGCTTCACTCCTAATTAGAAAACTGAGTCAGATATTGACAATCAAGACAGATAACCAAGAAAAATGGACCTGACCTTAAATCAGCTATTAAAATGTCACAGCAGAGAAAATGGCCATTGGTGGAAATAAATCACTTTTTTGAGAAAGAAAGAAAGAAAGAAAGAAAGAAAGAAAGAAAGAAAGAAAGAAAGAAAGAAAGAAAGAAAGAAAGAAAGAAAAAGAATAACTAAAAAGCAAAACAAAACAACGTGAAGTATAACATAAGACATGAAGGGTGTGAAAAGTTGGTTTTGTTAGTGAAGGGGTGAAAGCTTAACAGTTCCAACTCTATTCTTTCCCTTCAGTGACAGATTTATCCCAGTAAAAATTATGTTTCATGCTCAAACTTTGAAAGGAAAGTGGCTACGTAGATGCAGAAAAAATGCAGCGAGGCACACTTGATCCCCTAACTGGACTGCGAAGAGGAGAAAGTATTCAGGAAATGTTTAAAAAGGTGAAAGTAAGAAGACTTTTAATAGCTCTTCCAGACATGGGGGTCTCTCCAGAGATTCATATAGAACAATCCTGAACCTCTATTTTAACATTTACAGACTTGCAATTCTCCTAAAACCTTACATCTGAAAAACTGCTTGTGTTCTCTTTCTTTTTAAATCGCTGCTGAGTTTGCTTCTCATGCTTCAAATGCTTAACCGTTTTAATAGAAATATTTTCTTTTTTCAAATCATTCATTCCTGTGTGTTATAATGCTGTTATTTAAACACTAAGTAACTTTTTAGAGAATGGTGTATTTAAAGAAGGGATGCACATTTTTTTCCTTTATTTAGAATCAAACTATATTATATATTTCAGTTATGGCTGGGACAGTTTCCTTGAAAGCTAAGTTGCATACTGTATACACATGCAAACTTTGCCCTCACTCTCAGTGCCTGCGAAAAATGTTAATAAAATCTTCAGCCTGCTTAACTATAAGCAAGCCTGCCTGGTTTTCAGATAACAGTTTGATGTGAGAGGGGGAAATTGTGACTAATGTGAGAGGTCAATAATTGTAGTCATCATACATAGATTGTAGCAATATGGAGATTCAATACTAGGATGTGCATTACAGACCACAAATTGAAGACAATGCAATTATGGAGCATCTCATTTAATATTATACAGTGTTTCATAAGCATAATTAAAGTTAGAGGGGAGAACATGGACTTGTGATTTTTTTGATGAACTGAACATAAACTGATCATTTGTAAAAACTAAGCCTCACTTAAAACTTTACAGCCAGTCTTCTATTCTCACATTTTTTTTTTCCTTTGGGAAAGATACTTTGTGCACCCTAAGAGCTTATTTTCCTTAGCTGAAGGAAAGTTTTGCCTGTGATTCTAGAAAACCTGGGGTTAACATCACAACATGCTCACGGCTTCCTTATTTCCGCTGCACTCTTAGGCAGGAACATACTGCAAGAAGACACCTATTCTCCCACAGTCCTGTGATTTTAATTCTTAAAATCTGCAACTCATCCCCCCCCCCCATTTCCACGGTCAGTGATCAGGTGTAAAATCCAGCCCAATCTCCTCCACAGAAGCTCCGACTCAATCCGCAAAGGGAAAGCATTATACTGTTATTACAAATATTGATCCCCACATTCTTCCGTCAGAAGCTTTCTGCATTCCAAATGCTTGTAATGATTTCTGGCAAACAAAGGGGACGGAAATCATCAATTACTGGGCTGCGTGCATGCCCTCCCCACCTCCCACTCTCCCAATGCTCCTGCCCACACAGACAGACTTACCATGAGCATCTCCGTCTTCTGCCATAGCATTGATTTTCTTGTTGTCCAGGATTTGAACATGCTTCCCGCTGGTTCGACTGTATAGCTGATAGGTCCGGACGAGCCTCCGGCTTAGTTGGTCGGTCACCAGGCTCTGCTCCCTCACATGCTGTGTAAAATTAGGTGGGGACTGAACAGTTACCTTTAGGAAATTAAAAAATATACAACACACCATTATAATCTCTACTCCTCTGAGAAAGGCTATCTTGGTGTGCTCCTGGTGTATCTGGAGAGGGCACCAAGTTGGTGCAGTGTAGAGTTGAGATTCTTATGCATTGATATAGTACAGGCCAGGATTCTAGCTGTGGCTGAAAAGTTACTGGGCTGCCCAGGAGTTTATCACTGGGAAAGAAGCATGTGAGAGGGGAAATAAAGAAGAGCCCTGCTCGGAATCCAGTACTAACATGGCTCTCCTTTGGTTTCAGAGATGTGTCTAGACTTATGCAGATTTAAACTAGGTTCTCTATCCTGTTTGTGACATTTTAAATCAAGGAAGACTCAACAAGGCAAACAAAAATACAAATGAACGTGCCCCATCCTTCGCAACCATATCATGCAAGACACACTAAATTCTGAACTGGCCTAAATATAATCATGTGGAATATAATGCATCCTACTTGCCTGATTGAAATCAGGCTTTCAATTCCTGGATTGGTTTCTATTGCTTTGATATTGGTCTTTCCAGCTATTTCGACTGGTCCCTCTGAGAGTTTTGTCCTGTGGCTCCCTGCTCTGGACCAGAGTGATTGGTGGATGGGG
>JANHFK010007619.1:81751-95950 GCA_036250565.1 Sibynophis collaris | reverse complement strand
AAACAAAAAGCCAGCCTGATGATGGCAAATGTGAATTTGCTGAAACGTCGCATAAATTCAACTAATATTACACAAGCCATACCGGAAAATAACCATGAACAACATACATATACCTGTGAAAATCTTAGAAAACAAATATATATATATATAGCCTTCAGCACAACATATTTTATTTTTGTGCATTCACATATTGTGGCATAATAATGCAGAAAAATACAAAGGCTCAGAACCATCTTGCCCAAGCAGATAGATATTAAAACAGCTTTGCCAGCAAAGTATTTTATCAAATAAACAGACTTTACATCCATGTTGGCCACAGAAGATGTGCAACTTCATTCATAGTACAAAATTCTACCTTATTAATACTAACACTAGCTAGGAAATAGCCTGTAGCTAGTCTCCCCATTTCAGAGTGAACAGAAATATCTTACCATATTTAGAGCTAGGAAATGATCTGAATCATCTTCTTCAGAGACTTTAAAAGTATAGGAACGCGCACTGCTGTTCAGCTCACATCCTTGGGAGGAGGGGGAGGGAATCCAAGTGAATATTATAACAAGACATTAAAAAAAATCACATATTTTTTTAAATGGAAGAGGTAAGTTTCTCCAACTGCAAAAATGCACATTTCAACATGCTTTCACTCTGCAGAAGCCACAAATAAATCCAGCATGATCAAAAGCTGAAACTGAAAGCTTTTGGTCTCTGAGCTGAACTTGATTTCTGCTACCATCTCACTTTTTAGGCAATAATACAAAAACAGTTTGTCACTGTCTTCTTCTGTGATGCTTTTTCAACGTGCTTTGTATTGATCTCCCCTATGTTTTCCCCAACTTGAAAAGGTAAGAGTACTATATTTGATTCTAAAGCCAAAGGAATTAACAAGTATTTTTTTTACTTTCAGAATTATCTGCAAAATCCACCAATGCTGTTTTGGTGTTATATAAAGGAACACATTCTTAATTATTCATTATTTCAAAGTTGCCGCCCAACAAAAGTATCTCTTATGAAAAAAATTGGAGATAATTTTCAGTGACATGTTGCATTTCAAATACCCTCCATCAACCTTATAGAAACAATGAAAATAGGCAGAACAATCTCTATTGCACGTTCACTTCAGTATTCCAGGCTGCATGAAAAAAATACACCAGACAACAAATTTTAACAGCTTTAATTTGTAGTTTACCAATGTCAGAAAGCCTTGTTCTGCAATTTCTCCAACATGAGTTGGAATTGAGTGAGACCTGCACCCTGTTCTGTGTAACACGCATTAAGTTCCACCCTGATCAATGAAATTCAGGAAACATTTCGCCACGTTTATTCGGCAGATAAATCCTTCCTTGCAACCGAAGAAGAGCAAACTTGTTATGTATGCCTGTGGCTTGTTATGTATGCCTTCCCGGCCTTTTTTCAACGATCAAGCCAAGCCGCTTGCAAGAGCCGAGCTGCAGAGCATGAACTGAATCGGGACAAGGAAGCACGTGGTGCCTCCATGTGCTCAGCTTTCCAGAATAAAAACCCGAAATGCGGTTACTTAATTATGCGGGCCAATGTATCGTGCTAATACGATCATTAAAAGCCCTATTCATGCGATTCCCAGAACGATCAAATCCTCCCAAACGATCGCTACTCCGGGAGCAAAGACCCGTCTCTCTCAAAGCGCCTGGTTTTGCCTTCCCTCCCCCACCCCACCCCACCCCCGGCCCCTCGTTTCTCAGATATGACCGCCAGGCAAAAATTCCCGCCTGCCAAGTCATCTCCCACACATCGTTACCAACCGAAAACGAAACGACTAGTGCAAATCGGCGGCGTAGTTTCACCGTCCAGGCTCTCTAGATCCAAGAAAGAGGCCATGTCTGGCCAGGAAGCGCAGAGCAGAAAGGAAAAGGGACGGCAGGAAGACGCTTGAGGGCCGCCCCGCCTGCTGCCCGCCCTGCCGGCTGCCCGCTCCAATCGGCGACGCAGCTTTTCTCCAATTACAAGCTTGTCCGCTCCAGAAGGGAAAGTAGGCAAGACCTTATTCATTCAGTACGAATTGCAGAAATTGCGTGTCCCTCTGAGGTGTTTTACTATTTTTCTTTTCTTTAAAAAAATAAGAAAGAAAGAAAACCCAAGTGAGATTCTGAAACTAAACTATGCAAGCGTCGAAAGGAGGGGGTGGAGGTGGAATCTAGATTGTCCTGTTGTGGGAAATGAATATTTCCTCTGCTGAACATCTTTGCGTTTAGGGTCCCAAAATTGAATTACAAAACTTCCTAAAAGAAAGGTGATGCAAGGGTTGTAGTTGATGGAAGTTCTCCGAGTCTAGTCTTTCCTTACCAATGAACACCATCAGAACTTCATGTAGGGCTTGCTTAAAGGGAGTGTGAACAACGTTCTTACACAGCCATATTGTGATCATAAGCAGAAGGGGAAACCTCTTGATGCCTGTCAGCCTGGAAAAGGTTATAAAAAGGGGTTCCACCAATCCACATATCAATGATACTGTCTTAAAATGGATAATAGAAATAAAAAGTGGCTAGCCTATCAAAATCATTCCTAAAACCACATATAATGTGATCTGTGTTTGCCAAAGGCCTTTAATCCTGGCTAAAATCAATATTTTATCATTCCAACATCAGAGAACATGGGTAAAATTAGAATTCATGGGAGAGTAGTGAATTGGAAGCAATTCCTAATTAAGAACATTGATGTTTGTCTTAGGTTTCACAAAATCCGTGTGTATAACTCCACAGTTCTGGAGGAATGAGTCAAATGTGGAAGTTTGGAGGCTTAATTTGGTGATGTATAAGCATCAGTCAAGAATTTCCTACCAACTATCAAGCATTGAAAATGATAATATAGATAATCCTCAACTTACAACCATAATTGAGCCCAAAATTTATGTTAAGTGAGTTTTGCCCCGTTTTACAACTTTTCTTGCCTCATTTCTTAAGTGAACTGAACAACTGAAGTTATTACGTTACTAACATGGTTGTTATGTGAATCTGGCTTCCGCATTGTCTTTATTTCTCGGAAGGTTGCAAAAGGTGATCACATGACCCAAGGACACTGCAACTGTCACAAATATGAACCAGTTGTCAAGCATACAAATGTAAATCACATGACCATGGGAATGCTGCCACAGTCTTAAGTGTGTAAAGTGGTCATAAGTCACTTTTTTCACTGCTGTTGTAACTTCAGGCCCTACATGAAGTACTCTAAGTTAAGGACTACCTGTACTGTGAACCTGAAAAACTTGTCCTTGCTTAACAAGGCATGAATTCTGCTTTGTATCAGAGACTTCACCTGGAGAGTATGTGACCATCTGTCTGTCAGCTGAAGCAAGACAGTAATTCCAATTCCAATACTTGCTTCCACATACAAGCAAGTCTATAGGAGAATGGATCAAGAAAAACAAATGCAATGTTTGGAATGATCATAGTTTAGATCTAAACCCAACAGAAATGTGACAAGAACTGAAATGAACAATTTATGATATAAAACGCTGAAATACGATTCAGCTGAAGCAGTTCTCTATGGAGATGTAGGTCAAACTTTCTGTGATGTGAAATCTAGGAATTTCAGATTGTCAACTTGACATCTTTATTGGACAAGTCCTGAAGCAGATTTGAATAGAGATGCAACAATTAACAAAAGCCACAATGGGCATGTCGCATACTAGTCATTAGTTAGTCTCATTTTCCTACAATTTGCTTAAAAATAGAGTGGGAGAAGTGCCATGGCATAATATTGAGATGAGTCCACAGGGTTCTCTGCTAATCAATTTTGTGAATGACCTAGATAAAGAGGTTGTAGGAATAATGATCAAGTCTGCACATGATACAAAACTAGGAATAACTATACTTTTATTTTTCATTCTTATGCAGTGCTTAGGATGCTCTAAAAATAAGAGAAATATGGAAATATTTGAAAAAATATTAAGAGATAAAAAGCTCCAAAAGGATTTGTTTGTTTTGCACTTTCTCCGAGGAAAAGTAAAAGTACCTGAGAATATTAGAGAAAACAGAATGCAGAAATAACCATTGTCTATATTACTGTATGAATAAGAGTTAACATACTCTGATATCTCCCTACACACTGTTCCTAAATAATAACCTATAATATACTACAGTAACTGCATTTCAGACTACATGATCTAGTCAAAACTTGGGGGAATTTGATGGTCCATAGATGCTTCAAGCAGGGAATATATTATCTCAGCGTTACCTTACATACCTAAATACCATCTATTGAGACAATAATTTCCCTTCTTAGAAAAAACATTTGAGGTAAGTTATTAAATTACCTACCATATAGCATCATGGCAATATATTTTGCTTTTTCTGGGGCGTTTTGAAAACAGATAATGTTCACCTTTGGCCTTATTATTGTAAAGGCATTAGCTATGCTGAGCCTGAGATTTGCTATTTTGGAGCAATTAAAAAAATTAAGGTCAGTGATGCAACTTTATGACCATAACAACTGCAATAGTCAAGCTCATTTAAACTTTCTACTCTACATTGATAAGCATGTTAAAATGCTTCAACTAACCCTCAACTGAAGGCAATAATTACTGTCTCACTTCTGTCACTACATTGTGATCTAAATCTAGTTTTCTAGTATCTTCCTTGGTCCAGACCTGTAGCACAGAAGGAAGACATTCAAGGAGTAAATACTTGAGCGGGTAAGAAATACCTATTCAATCCCCAAGTTCCAAGTCAAACATTTTATTAAACTTAGAAATAAGAACTAAAAATATAGAACAAGAAAAATCAGACAAATGACAAAAGAGCGACAACAGTTTCAATTTCACATAACCTAGTTAATACTATTCCCAACCTTTTAGAAGTCTAAGAAGACAATCTTCAAAAAAAAAAAGTTTTCTGTTTAAACAATATGAAATTGAGAGGTAAAAAGTATGATATATAAAACAACTAAATCTGGAAAACTGAGCAACTGACATACTTGGGATCCAAACAAGGAGGCAAATGAAACTTCAATTTGATGCCTTTGAGTCCTTGCTTAATTGACTAAGCCAGGTATCTGGATGTGTTAAGGCTATAATTTCCATAATTCCCAACCAGTATAGACTAATGAACTGACTTGCATTGCAAAGTATACTGATGTTTACCACACTGTCCACTGTACTGCAGGACAGAAATGGCACCAAAATGATATATATCACAAATGTTAATTCATATATAACACATTTCGACTATTTGAATAGAAATTTAACCTACAATAAAATTTACTCATTAAATATTCCATTCATCATGCTAAAATACTTAATTCTAGGGTGAATTAAAAAAATAATCCAGACATGTTATATGAAAATTGTTTCTCTCCCTTATCTAGTAATTATGGAATTCAAGGGTTTGAAAACATATCAACTAAAATGGAATCAAAAGGATAGGACTAGTATTAACTATCAGGTCCCTACACAGCTCCCCCCCCCCTTCCTTAATTTTTCTTTCAGCTATCTAGAATTATCGGGCAAAATATAAATTTCAATAAAAAGTTATAGTTAGGTTTTTGACCACCAGGGTCCCTGAGCGTGGCTGCTTTCTTGCAGACATTTCATTACCAAACTAGATACCATAACTACTAGCACTGATGTTACCTAGTTTGGTAATGAAAAATCTGCAAGGAAGCAACCAAGCTCAAAGAGCACCAAGGACCCCACAGTTCAATCCTAAACTACAATATTTTCTCCTGTTCGTAGACTAGGATGCATACTACTGTTTTCCCGAAAATAAGATCCTGTCTTATATTTTTTTTTTAACCCTGTAATAAGTGTTTGGCCTTATTGCCATGCGCTCAAAAGCCCGATTGGGCTTATTATCAGGGGATGTCTTATTTTGGAGGAAACAGGGTATTTGGAGCGAAGAAAAAGTAGAATTCACTTTAATTTAATTTAATTAAACATAACATTATTACTCTCATTTTCCATTCTGTCATATTGAAAATTGCTAATTGATGGATCCTTGGGAGTTTTTCTTAGGCTTTGGAGGGGTACAAATTACACACTTCTGCTGTCAGCAGTGGTCTTGATCATATATAGTGGTAAAGGACCATTATTACCCGGAATTACTAGTCTCTTTTAAATTAGAAGATATTATTTGTGAAATCTCAATAAGAATAAACACCTACTTCAGTAGCCTTTAGTAACGTCCACCTGCATTTACAGAAAAGTACGCCCAAGAGAAATGAACACAAGAGGCAGATTTGCTATATCCAAACCTGCACAGTGGAGCCAAAATATGAACTATCCATTGCTACCATACATTCATTAGAAAATTATAAAACACAACAGGAAAATTATTTTTCTCCATTAATTTTCCTCATTCTCTAACATTATACCAAAACATGCCTTTACATTGACTTTGCAATTTATTCTATTTTTCACATGGTTTCCAAATACAATTTTACAGCCTGTTGTTTTGCTACAGATACAGCAGATTGAAAGACAGTCATGAAAATTGCATTCCAAATGTATGCAATGAAAACTGATACCGTAACTCTGAAAGATGTGTCAGTGCTACGCTTTATACACTCAGAGCAAGCAACTGACTCAAACTTTCCAGATGCACAGAATTAACTTAAACAGTGATAAATTTATATTTGTTAACAGTATAAAAATCCAGATGCCCTCTTCCCACAAAATTGCAGTAAATCCAACTACTGTACTGTATATACACACGCTGCCTAGTTAAAACCAAATGAAGTGACTGTTTAGCATTCACTCAAAAAGCATAAAAAAAAACCATGAAAATCCTTTTGTCCATTGTTTTGCTCCTCAAATGAAATGTATTTGCTGTAGCCAAAATTTTCTGCTTTTCATTCAGTGAAAATCAACTATCAATAAGCAATTATAACTAAGGCCAAACACTATCTTCTATGAAATGGGTGCAAATTAAAATGGCAGTAAAATGCCATTTAAAAAGTGTAAGATATTTTGAAGGTTTTTTTTTTTAAAAAAAAACAGGATTAGTTCAATTTCTATCTTTACTAAAAAGAAATAGTTTCAAAGGAAACAAAAAAGATAGTTTCTTGTAGTAGGTGAAAATAATGAACCATTATGTTGGCTAACAGCTTCTTAGAACAAAAGAAGTGCATCCATCATCCCTCCAACAGCTCCATACAGTTTGTCAGATTGCAGTAAAAACCTTAAATGTTTGGTACAGGCAGTGATATTAAAATTAGGTAACATTTAAATAATATATAAAATGTGCTTTTTGCAATTCCACCCCCTCCCCACAGTCTGTAACAAATATGCATGACTTGAAGACCCTGATTTAATGAGACTGAACAGGGGAGAATGGGGCGCTGAAGTTGTAGTATTTTTCCATTCACCGACTGAGTACGGGTGAGCAACTCAGTAGCTACCACTGAAGTGACTGTCGATAAGTTTTTATTTTCTTGGTAGGAAGCAATATTTACCCATTTTCTGAAAATTCATTCTCTAAAGGATTGATCCCTCTAGATCAGCATTTTTTAAAAGCTTTCAAACTGGCATTATAGTAAAGGGAATGAAACATAGCAGTCTAGATCAGAAATAATTTGAGCCTCAGCCTCTGTTTTTTTGAAATTGAAGGTGCCGTCTCAGAAAAAATACCACTTTGCTTTGGAAAGCAAAAAAATTACAAAAACAATTAAACACAAAGCGTCAGCATTCAGCAAGTTTATATATATATATATCTATATATGTATATATTTACACACTGAAATTTACATTTCTGCCACTGAGTGACTTTGCCACAGACAAATGCACAATTTATCCCTACAAAGCACAAAGCTTAATCAATTTTCTTTAGAGGTGATGGCCATTTCCTTAGTAATAAGCAAAACAGCCAACACAACCATGAGTTATCGTTCATCTTTCATAAAAGGACCTGCACAGGTTCCCTATGTTTCTCTATACAGGAATCCCACTTCCGTGTTGCATCCCATTTCATGATACAAAGGAGTCGACCTTTCTGCTGGTATGCAGAGATGGAAAAGCCCCCAATCCTTCTCTTGAGAATTCTTGTGACTCTTTTCCTGAAGCTACTTCAAATGCAGTATCCCTTGGCACTTCATGTAAGACCAGGAAATGATGACCAGTAACCATTCTTCAAACTCTTTTCAGCAGCATAAGGGAGAATGTAATGGGTGGTTCTTTCCTGTCAGGCCAGCTGACTGCTGCCATAGAAAGGGCAGACAATAACAAAACTCAGGCTCACTACTCTCCAACCGTTGGTTGGCTCTAGTCTCAACAGGTTCACTTAAAAAAAATCCCTTACAAACTTCTCCCAAGGATAACAAAATCTTTTGGAAAACCTTCCATTTTGGCTATTTCAAAGCATCCCAGCTTGCTGTAAAATTCCAGGATTCTTTTATCATCCGGTCTCACCTCACAGAAAGCCCCACGGGAGCCTAAACAAGAGGAAACGAGAGGTTTGCAAATGAATAAAATCAAAGGAAGACATTTGGTAAGAGAGTAGAAGCAGAGAGAATCTAGACTGGTGACTAAACAGAGAACAGCACAGATCATTGTATATGGCAGTGATGGCGAACCTGTGGCACGCATAGCCATATCGCCCAGCTCAGCTGATTTTCGGGCGGGGTGGGGGGAAAATGGGCCTACCGGAAGTCAGAAAAAGGCCATTTTCTGGCCTCCAGAAGGCCTCCAGGGGGGTTGGGAAAGCTGTTTTTGCCATCCACAGACTCCTAGAAGGGCTCAGGGGCCTTTGGAGGGCATGAAACCGGAACTTCCTGTCCCACCGGAAGTCGGAAAACGGGCCTCCTTATGGGTATGGGCACGCACATGCGACGCCCCCCTCTGCCCCCCTCCTTCTGGCACCCAAAGCAAAAAGGGTTAGTCATCACTGGTTTAGGATGACCCAGACCCATTGACCTTTTGTAAAGCCTTGAAGAGGTAGCTAGGTAGCTGGGCTTTCGACCCTGAGTGTGTGAATGGCTGCATTGGCTGGCAATATTGATATCTATATTGTAATTGTTTTTCATTGTTTAATGATTGTACTCCACCCAGACTCACTGGTCTGCAATGGGTAGCTATAGAAATTAAATAAATAAAATACACAAAACATTGAAGATTGAAGCATTCTATATGTACTTCTAAACGTTCTTGAGAGTAAAAGTCTCATCTAAACAGTGACTAGTGAAGCTGGTTTTATAACTATAACTGAAGAGATTTATTTGCCAAAAGATAAAAAGAAAAAGTATTACAAGAACAGAATCAAAGAATATGTGCTCTGCATGTACCGTATGTGCCTGGAGAAAAAGCAAAGGGAAGGACATCAGATCATCAACCACTTAGACAAAGAACAATCAAAGTGATAGACAAAGACGGGACAGATGGTAATCTTTAGCTATCTATCTTCTACAACTGCTTTGTGGTAATTAGATCATGAGATGCTACTTTTGGATTTGGACCTCCAACCTGGATTCAATAAATCATGATATAAAAACCTAAATGTGAACCCAGTCAATATTAAAAGTGCCAATAGCATATGAAAAAAGCAAGTAACCAGTTTTATGATGTAGTTCAGGGGTGAAATCCAGCAGGTTCTGACAGGGGAACCGGTAGCGGAAATTTTGAGTAGTTTGGAGAACCGGCAAATACCACCTTTGGCTGGTCCCAGAGTGGGGTGGGAATGGGAATTTTGCAGTATCCTTCCCCCTGGAGTGGGATGGGAATGGAGATTTTGCAGTATCCTTCCCCTATCACGCCCACCAAGCCATGCCCACCAAGCTACACCATGCCCACCAAGCCACGGCCACAGAACTGGTAATAAAAAAAAAATGGATTTCACCACTGATATAGTTCCCTGTTAAGTGGGAAAAGACACGCTTGGTCACGAATGGAGTGGCAGCTACAGATAACTAGAAAGTAAAAAATGATGAGAATATAAGAACCTTTTGACTGAAGAGTAGATTAGTCCTAGAGTTTTAAGTAATTATTGATAATGCACTTCTATGCAGGTTGATTGAGTCTTGCTAATTTCAGTGGAATATACTAGACAGAAATGCAATCAAAAATGTGAATGGTGTCTAATATTTAAAATAATACCAGGACATAAATCTATATCTTTCCCAATGCAGGGATAGAGAGGTAGCGCTACGTACAATTACCCCCAAGGCCCTAGCTCTTTGTCAGAAATTACAGGTGTTGTTGACATGGAACACAAAGAGTACATGTCATGTTTCCCATTAAAAAAACATTTATTCTTCTTAATTTAGGTCTGAGGGAAAGCTTTCATTGGGTTTTTATGATTTATAGGAAATAGTGACTTGATCAGATGAAAGGAGAGCAAATGAAAATTAATTAAGTCAGTGTCTGTTATAGTACGTAGATTAAACAAATGTCAAACACTGATTATGGACATTCCCACAGGAGTGTGATCTGATCTAATCACTCTGCGGCATAATCACTTTTCTTTTGTTTTTGCAAACCAATGGGATTAAAAGTATTGTAGCTACATCAAGTCATTTTTTTCTTTCTTTCTCTAGTCCCACTTTGCTTCCCATCTAGCCTGCTGGTTAACATCTAATTCTGGAAAACTCCAAAGCTTGTTCACCATATTATGTTTTGGTTATTCATAAAAAGCTTGTTTTATCAATACATCATCTAAACAGCATGCATAAAAGCTGATTAAATGTTATTAAAGAGATTATAGAATCCATTTTATCATCCACTAAGAACTATAGACTTGTAATACAGTGTGCAGCACAGAAGAGCACAAGAAAAGAAATTAAGGAGTGATATTATTCTGCCCCATTGCCTCTATGACATGTCTTTAGATCCTTTAATTTATTCTGTCTAGCACAGATTGTATATCATATGGCTGTGAACAACCCATGTCCTCACTCCTAATCTCTAGAGATTAGTTAACTCTTGGAGCAACCTGATTTTATCTCACTAGGTAGATCATACCAGGAAATCAACTCCACAGAAAGATTAGAACTATTTTGATTGAAACTGGCTATAATAACAGAAGCTTGTAAGTCTGATTGTGCAGTACCTTTTCCTCCTTCTTATACTCCAATAAATCAGATGTCTGAGCCACTTCCAGGAATTATTGTGGATATAATATACCAGTGGATAAGCCCATCCACGGGGTAAGATGCTCCTCGATTTTTTTGGTATTTTTTGTACATTTTAATTCTCACAATTGGCTTATCCACTGTTGCACATTTTTCATGGTGTTATGGTTAAAAGTTTTAGCATCAGGTTATCCACAGCTGGGCTTGCAAGTATGTATTGAGTGTAGGAGTCCTTTAAAAATGCTGAAGGAAATATATATATATATATACAGATAAGCCCATCCACAGATAAAGTGGACCCAGTTTTTGGTACCCAAAATTCTTGATTTATCAATGAGTATATCTTATTTCCCAGGCTTACAAATGTTTCAGCTGCCTTTCTCTAGATGAAGCATATTTCTATCAAGGTCATCTTCCTTACTCTGTAAGCAGAGTATCTGGCTGGTATCAGACATCCTGAAAATTCTCCATTTTAAAGTTGTGATCACAAGATCAATAGCTGTTTCTGTCAGCAAACTATAACTCTTTTTATCTCTTCATTCTGGATATTTGCTTGCAATTTACCAACCATCAAATCATCCAATCTCTGTACCAATGACCTAACCTTCATCAGTATTCCCAGTATATACATAAATTGACATTTTTTTAGACTGAACCCATTACAAGCAATAAAACCTACTTCGGAGTCTAAGAAAATATCATGGAATCCTGTAAGCTGAGCCTTTCTGAATAGTGAGATTCCTGGTTTCAGATCCAAATTTTCATGATTTCAGAATAAGTGTGCAAAACTCATGCAGTGTGCATCTTCCCAAAATCCATTGAAAAGAAGAATAGGAAGAGCAGGGATTCACACCAAGCTTGGAAAGTAAGGATTTAACCTTTAATCACAAAACATTCCCTCAGGACCTGAATGAAGGCCCAATCACATATGTGCTTAGCTTGTGTTTCCTGTTAGGAAGCAGCTCTACCTAATCTGATACTCTGCTCATTTACAGAATAGGAATTCTAGCTGTTTAATGCCAATTTATTTGTGTAAAGGCCCGCAGATCTGATATGCTGGGACTCCAATTTATTTATTCTGCTCAGCTGATTCTGTTAACAAGAAGAAGCCACAGGAGGGCTTGATTTGGAATATGAAGGGATTCATCTTTTACTGTCAGGTCTTATTGTCTTTCAGATTTGTATAGTTGCGCCCCTTTTTCAAGATGAAAGCTTGACAAGCCTTTGGCAATGCCTCCCTCTCTCCGTTTTGCTGTTCCAGTTAAACAAACAAACAAACAAACAACCCCCCAAAGCGGAAAAGGAGGGAGAGAAGAAAGAAGGATCCCACTTCCAACTATCCAGGAGGTTAAGTAACTCCCTATCATAGCCATGTGGCTGTTTAGCTCAGTCTATCATAGATTATGTGGGAATATTTTATCAGAATGTCTTGGAACACAGCCAATGGATTGAAACAAAGTGAAAGGATGTTAAAAAAAACCCAACAACACATCTGGCTGAGATCCAAAGCACAATCCACTCGCCCAGTGGAATTTTGAAGTTTGAACATCTGACCTCACGTCATATTTGTAAATGCCTCTTTCATTCACAGCCGTTTATCATGAGGCATTTTCCTGAGGTATCTGTTTCAGAAATGAATAAATAGCTCAAACAAAGTCTGCAGTGTTTCTACATTTTCTGTCTTCATTTCATGATTTTTTGGACCCTGGCCCATGTCTTAGCTATAACTACAGTTATTTTAATAATTCTTTATTTGGCCTACATTTCGGATTAGCGCAAGCAACTGCCCCACTGCAGACAATTCACATTTGGGGTTAGGCAGGAATTTATGCATTGATTTTGGTGTCTGCGTTGTGTTTTAAATGCCCCTTCTTGCATTTTAAAATACGCATGCAACTTTGACTCGACGCTGTATTTTTTAAAAGGTTTGACATATATTTCTTTTTCACTGACCTATAGAGAAGATAATTTCCTCATTGATTATTCTTGTGTGGAAATGATTTCCCCCTGTGTTACTTATATTACCATATTTCTTCTTCTCTGTCAATAACATTAAAACCTTAATCTTCTTGCATCAGTTGTCATCTCTCCCTCTCTCTGTCTCTCTCTCTCCCTAGCTTTTCATTCTGACATTTGAATGAAACAGCTCCAGCTGTTTCTATTATTACCACATATATAACATCCTTTGGTCCCAAAAAAATACATGCACCCTTGTTTTGATTCCTTTCCACTGTCTGTTGTTAAGAAAAACATGGAACAATTAATTAAAATGGCTGTATTCCTGCCCCAGAGGTCTTGTGCTGTTTATAAATTATCCCACAATGCTGTCAGCATTCATGGCTTCTGCGACAATCATTTGACTGAAATATGGCTCAATTAATCTCTCTCTCTCTCTCTTTCTCTCTCTCCATAATTTATACATAATAATTAATTCATTTTAAAATTTCAAGCACCAGGATCATCACATTGAGGCATAACAACTTCAAGTGAGTCCCGGGGCACAGGGTGTCTTTAGAATACTAAGCAGTAGAAGAGACAGACATTGGGGCAATGGAGAAGTGTGAAGGCAGCTTCTCCAGCTGAGCCACAAGGCTTCCTGGTTCTGTGATAGGTCTATTGAATTTGGGCTGAAGGATACAAGTGCTTGGGATCCAACTGTATTTCACCCATGCAGCTTGTTTTCAAAGATGCAATAGGTTCCAGATGTGCCCAGCCAAGAAAACTGGGAAATTGAACCCCTCCAACATCTGGAGATTGATATGTTGGAAAAACCCGATTGCTGAAATTAAATGTAAGTATATTTAAGTAAGTATGTTTCCTAGATGGACTTTAGGATTATGATGAAAGTAATGTTGCACCAAAGCTCTAATTCTTTCAGATATGTGTTTGAGGACATGAGATAGGTACAAAATAAAATGCCGTCATGACCAGAGGTGGTATTCAGCAGGTTCTGACCAGTTCTGGAGAACCGGTAGCGGAAATTTTAAGTAGTTCAGAGAAGCGGTAAATACCATGTATGACTCACCCTCCCCCATCTATTCTCTGCATCCCAAGTCTCAGCTGATCAGGAGGAAATGGGGATTTTGTAGAAACTTTCCCCTGGAGTGGGGAGGGAATGGAGATTTTACAGTATCCTTCCCCTGGAGTGGGGTGGAAATGGAGATTTTACAG
>JANHFK010007619.1:10399-25238 GCA_036250565.1 Sibynophis collaris | reverse complement strand
TGCAGTATCCTTCCCCTGGAGTGGGGTGGGAATGGAGATTTTGCAGTATTCTTCCCCTGCCATGCCCACCAAGCCACACCCAAGCAACACCACGCCCACCAAACCACACCCACAGAACCAGTAGTAAAGAAATTTGAATTCCACCACTGAGTATAATGGTATGTGAGAATGATCTTGAGAGACAGGGGAAAGAGATGCTGCCTAAGGAATTATTAGCTAAGAGGATTCACAGCCCACAGCTACATAATGAGCAGAAAGGCACTTCCCTAACTTCTCAGGCTGAAAAAGGGACAGCACTTGAAAGATTCTATTAATGTAGCCTTATAATAATATAGAATTAGCTCATCTGGTCAGTTTCCTTTCTAGACTATCTAAGAAGGTTGACAATTATACAGTACTGTACAGTATGCAGCGGATGAAGTGTCCAGGGTGCTGAAACTGTTGCTTATACCTGTTCCAAGGACAGGATTCATTACTTTGTTAACACAGGTACCTGAATAATAAACAGTATTAAGTTGAAGAAGTTGCATTTATTTTATACCCTCTAAACATTCACCTCCTCTTGTGAAAGACATGACACTGCAGGAGACACAAATATCAGCACAAACATTTTCAACTCCAATGAACAGGGAGCATTACAGGTAATAAGGACACACTTCTTTCTCTCCTTCCCTCCTTTCATTCAGATTTAGTGCAATAGGAAAGATATTTTGGTCTGACTGGTGTAACCATCAAATCATACCTGATAGGATATATATAAAGTCATGTTCACCATGAGTTTCCTGATTGAATTGCAATCGCATAGGAAGGAAAACAGAAGTAATCCAGAAATGAGATCACAACTGCAATACCCAGGGCTGAAAAGTTTTATTTATACATTTGTTAGATGTATATCTTCTTTGAGGATATCAATGCAGCATACATACTATTCTTCTTCCAATATGTACCCAGAGCAACCCTATGAAATACAATAGGTCAGACTATGAGAAAGTGACGGACTCAAAGTCAAAATAAAAAGGCTATTAAAGAGGAAACTTTGCTTCAGAAGATAAATTTGTTTTTCATACTACAAATTAAAATGCACAAAATTGTCACCGTAGTATCAATATTGTGTTCACACGTCATCTTATTTATGAGTTATGCTATATCCTTACCCACATATAAAACCTTAGTAGATAAATCTATTGTATCATATTGATGCATATAGGTAAAGTTCCTGATGTTAAGTGAAAGCTAAGCAGAATGTTCTCATTTAAGAAAATAATATCACATTGATCTCACTGCCCACTACTTCCAAATCTATATTTGTCATGTGTATAAAGCAGTTGGAGATGCATGTGTGTTAAATTTCATACTCCTATTTTCAGGTATAATTAGTAATCTCATGAGTCAAGTGCCTGTAGAAACTGTCAAGACAGTCTTATAAAACTGCAAATTAGAACAAAAGACTGCACAAGGAAGACATTTCTTAATTAGCATTCATTAGGAACTAGATTTGAACAGCCACTGAATTTGCAGTAAACGGAGACAATAAAAAGAACCATATCTGATAAACTTAGATTTTGCAGTTTTTTACTCAGTTCTATTTTCAAGGTGGCGTTATTTTGATTATGGAAATGACCATAATTACCGTAATATAAAATTGAGCACATGTTTTTATGATGCTTAACATTTACATTTGAGGATTTAGCTGATTCTAATTATCAAATTAGAATTGATAGCAATCTAAACACAGTGGACAAGCTATCAGTAGAGGCATCAGAGAAATATTTTATTTTGGCCATGTTGTCTGCAAATTCTGGGAACTGTATCTAATTTGGAAAGCCTGGTATAGATCATTAGTAAAAAGCAATTCCATTTGTTCCTTTACTTTATATACTTTGTGCATATAACATTAAGGTCATTAAAACAAAAATGAATAAGCAACATTACATCAGTGCCACTGGTTTATTTCAACATATTCAGGAGTCCATGGAAAAGAAAAGAATGGATGGATAGATGTATTTCTATAGCCACCCATCTCAACAAGTGACTCTGGGCAGCACACATTATAATGTAACATGGAGTGGCTGTGTGTTTACAAATTATTCCTCTTTTTTGCATGGAGTAGAAGTAGAGGAGTACAATGACTTACGTTAGTGCAAGACATACAGCAGCTCAGGGCAGAGCAATAATTTTTGCTTATTCTCATCATTTCAATGCCAGTAGGTCAATTCTGATTGCAGAAAATCTTCAAATTATTTTCTAGAATTGGGGAACAGAACTGATAGTATGAATGTGCCCCGTATCATTTATGAAAATGAATGCATATTAATTCTATCTTTGAAAAGGGTCTAACATGCATTGTTGCCTCTAGACAAATTGAGTGGCACATATAAATCTAATAAATAAATTGTCCTTTGTGTACATGCTAAACAAATAATACACATTACAATAGTAGTGACTTTGGAATAGCATCTAGAAACAACCTGCTGCCCTTGAATCCATCAAGCCCAGAATACAAAGGTTTTAGCTACAACAACATAGGACTTTATATAACATGATAGAATGAGATCACCTAATCCAGTTCCTTGCTCAGTACAGGAATGCCCAGAAAGAAATACATTGGATGAACGCAAAAAAATTGGCAACACACAGTAGTGATTTCCTTCCTTGTGCTCTGCTCATGAAATACAAGGCCTTGTCTTAATTGTTTCCAGGATCACTGACTCTGTACTCTACTCAGCTCTGTGTTTCCTGCTACATCTGTCTTTTGGACAGCTACATGCTGGTTAGAAATGAACTACTACAAGGTAAGTATCTGTATTACTCCTTCTTTTTTGGCAGTTCCTCTGGATTCAGTAAAGGGGATATAATTTAGTACAGTGACACTCATATAGTTTCTCCCCAAAAGCTGAAACTAGCAAGACATAAAGACTAAATTCCCCCACTGCAGCTCACTTTTTTTCTTTTCCATTATATGGTATCTCAGATTTTTTCTACTGCTAAGATGGACTATGCATTAACATTCAAAAGGAAGAGATAATTCCAGTTCCATTACATACAATAGTGTTCCTGGCACAGGAGCTAGAGTTACAGGACTATCCCACTAAAAACATCTGCATTTTGTCTCATGCAGAAATATCTTTGGTCTCAGGTTCCCATCCTTATAATGGAAGTGATAATGACTTTCTTCACAGATATTTGAAGCAATGAGATAATGAACAGTAAAATACTTGGCACACTGAAACTGTGAATGAATTATTTATAATGAGTGACATTACTCTGAATGTTTTTACACCAGATTTATAAAAAAATTATCAACAAATATCTCTAATAATGTGGAACACAAAAGCTACAAATTAGGTAGAATGAGATAAGACTCTAAAATGACCTTGGTAGTGGTTTTCTTTAGTATTGGTTTTAACAAAAATAAATCAACATTTGTTTTCCTAGTTATACCTGGTCTCCTGGTCTGACTCTCTTAGCAGCCTTGAGTATCACTTTCTGAGCTACAGGTAGTTGCAAGGATTGGAGGGAAGCAGCGTTTAGATGTACTGCTCTCTTCTGAGTGGTAAGTCCAATCAGTAGGGATAGTAAGGAGAAATCAAGCCCTCAGGAAATCTGCTAAATGATCTCTTAGGGCTTGGTTCTCAGTCTTCTGTTGTTTAATACCTTCATGAAGATGCTAGAAGAAATTATCCATCAGCTTTTGGTAAGGCATTGTCAGTGTACTGATAATACTCATTTATACATCTGAACTCTGGGCCAGGCAGACTTCAGGAGCCAGTGCTTTGAAGATGTTAGAGTCTGAATGGGGAGAAATGAAACTGAATCCCAGTGAGTTGGAGTAATGATGGATTTGAAAGACAGTTATTTCCAAGGATAGGCAATGGAGTTCATTCTCCAAGCCAGAGGTGGACTGCAATCCAGGGATTCACTTGGATTCATAGCTTGATCAGCAAATGAAAGCTGTGGCCAGGAGACCCTTTATACAATTGTATCTTGTGCACCACTTGTACCTGTGTGTGGAACAGGTTTGCTTTAGTTGTTTTGCTGCTTTAACTCATTCCCCACTGTATTATCTGCAAAGACTATATGGAAGTTTCAACTAGTCCATCATGTTGTGGCCTAAGCAGTTATACATATATCTAGGTTTGTGGCGGCATATTCAGTGACCCTTATTGATTGTGGTTTATTTAATAAATTATGGTGATAAAAACTATGATTTGACGATGTCTGTGTGGAGTCTTAAATTGGCATGTTTTTTCCTGGATTCACAGTGTTTTTCATTACTTGGGCAAGAAACTACCAGTAGTTTAGCTGTGGACAGGAATTTGGGGATGTTTTTAAAGCAGAAAGCGATGGTAATTTCAACAACTGTACTGGTTAAATCACTGTGGTGTACTGATGGGTCATTTTCTTGGTGCTGAATGACAATGGCTGAGAGAAGGCAGTAGCCATATGCCAATAATCTGGTCCCTTCTGATAATTTGAATAGATTCATAATACTTCATTATTTTACTAATACAGTAGCTTCTCTTGAGTCTTAGAGCCCCTCAATTTACCAAATATAGAACTCTCTTTGGGAAATGAGGTATGTTCTTGATGCAGAAGATAACCTTCCACTTTCCACTTAATTGACAATTTAAATAGGTACAATTCTTCCAAGCTAATCTCTCCCAAAATTCCCTTATATTCAGAAGGGAATACAGCTAGAAAATAGAGGCATCCTGGTTCAACCTTCAATGAAGATCATTCAGCATCTATTTAAAATTGCTGTTCATTCCTGTCCTGGAGATACTGCCTTCAGGCTTTGTCCAATCTCTAAATAGTAATGTTTCACTTCGCTGTTCCATATGTGCGTTTGTATGTTCATGTGTACAAAATTGTACTGTAAAATAAAATGGTAAAAAGAAAACTCGGTCAAAGCTTCTGCAATTTGCTCTGCAATAATAAGAATTAGGAGCTGTTTCAAAGGATGGAGAGTAAAGGAACACACATCCCCTCTCCAATATTGCTAGCATCATAGATATTAAGCATGATGGAAGAAGAGATTATGGCAACTCTCTGTAAAGTGTCAGATAAAGCAACCCTGGAAAATTGATACAATTGGAGTCCCATCTCTAGGGTTTTATAGACGTTATGGCAAATAATATCTACAAATCTCAATTTTACAGGCAAACGGTTGGAAACAAAAACTATGTTTTTTATTTCCCTAGCAAAGTGAACAGACATTTGTATATGATGCATATAGTTCAGTCTGTGCATTTCCAGGAGTTGATCTGAGCAGAATAAGTTCAGCATTAAGTTCAGAAGCTAAGCTCATTTAAGACACATAACACAGTCATTAATAACTAAAGAAGGCATATTCAGAATGCTTCCCTCTAACACACACACACCCCCGGCAACTGATACTGGAATTTAGATTTCAAGGTTTTCAGAACAAAAGAAGGAACTGAGTTCCACAAATTCTAAATGCAGAAATTTAGATACAGGGAATGTCCATCAGACCATAGATCAGTTTGGCATGAGGTGTTGGTTTTTAATGGGAATTGTGCTGGTTTAGAAGGAAGGCCACCATAGTCCAGTATTTTATTCCCACTATGACCAGTCAGAAAAATCTATAAAATACGGTATAAGTAAAATAGCCTCCTCTTAAGGATGCACTTTTGCAACTATAGCAAGAACATTGCTTTCAACACAAAACATGGATGCACAATCATTATATGATCATCATAAGATGCCATCAATGTCCCTGGAAAAAAAATATTAAGTCTTTGTGGATCATTAGCTTTCTACATGGCGGGGATATTCCCAAGAAAATGAGTACCTGCAAAAGAGTAGATGCTACTGAAGACAAGTAGTTACGCAAGAAATATGCTGATAGTTCAGAATGAAAAAAGGACTAAAAACACGGGAAAGAAACCAAGAATGAAGGAGGCTGGGGGGCCCTTTTTCTACTTTCATAGACATGTCTGCCTGCCTGCCTATCTGCCCGTTATGCAAGAAGCCATTCCTTTTTGCCCACTGCCAGGTCATCCCAGCCCACACCTACCTTCAATGCCACTGAGGATCTTGAAGCATTTTGTAGTGAACCAGTAGGATATGATCAGGAGAATGACGATCAGGGAGGCATACAGGAGGCTGTCACTATGGGGGGATTCCTTCTCCATATCGCCATGCCAGGTATGTTCCCCCCTTCTCCTTTTGCCTGGGCTCCCTGAGTCTCTGTTACATTAGCTTCTCCAAGGCAATCTAGAGCTCTCAGCCATGCACATGAACCTGGCTCCCCTGACCAATTACGTTAATTGCTCTCTTCCAACACATGGCGCCTATCTAAAAATAACTGGCTGGCCCGGGGGGAGCTGGGGGGGCGCGTACAAGAGATAGGAAGAGAAGATATGTTATTGGATCAAGATTGGGCCCTGTTCCACTGACACTTCCTCCATGAATTGGCTGCCATTCTTATTTCTCTAATGCTTGAGCCTTTTTCTGTTCCACAGCAATCATTTATGCCTGGCTGATCAGAATTTTCCCCCTTTGTTTTTAGTGAGCTTTAATAATAATGAATTGGAAAATCTTAAGCTGTACTTAATGATACTACATGTATTCAATGATTACAAATGTTTGGCAGTTAGTGGGTTTTTCTTATTTTTCTTCTGCCTTTCTGGGAGACAGTGTAACTCTCCCCTCTGGGCAATATTTTCCCTCAGGGGTGTGAAGATCAGGAGCCAGCACCCTAGCTATATAATCTCAATTTTCTCTTGTATTCATATTTGATTCTTCCTCATATAGTCCCTCCTTTAATACTATAGCCTACAGCTCAGGATAGTGAGTTGGTTCACTATCCTAAATCCAGAGATTAATACTTTCCTCTTATTTAGTTCAGAAAGTCATAGAAGGTTGCCTATGACACCCTCAACATAGCTTGAGAACCTGTGATGCTGCCAATTTCCTAAGCTAACAGTCATGGAATTGGTCAGCAGTTGTAATATCTTGTGTATAGTGCTCTGAAATTCATGGAAGTAGAAAGGGGGAATCTAAATGTACTAAACAGAGAGATTCTATCAAGTTAGACCAATATTTTAACTAGATCAGTAGTAGTAATATATGTCTATGACTTCTTTCTCAGCCATATCTAGAGAAACTATGGATTGAATCTCACATCAGATGCTAGTGCAGTTATATTGAAATTACAAATTCAGAAGAATTATTTTGCAAAGTTACATGTGCAAGTATATTTATACACAGAGTCATTTAATTTTCACTCACCTCCAGATATCTAAAATCTTTGCATCTAAGCTACAACAATTAAACAAATGGACAAAAACAGTTCAATAAAGAACAAAAACATTAATTATGTGAATTGTGATATTAGCTCTATCAAAGTAATTCTCCTGTCTCATGTTTACAATCATTTATCAAGCTTTCACATCGCATAGATATCTTTCTTCTGGCATGAGTTCAGCAATAATGATAATCAATCTAGCTGATACTTAAAAGGGTCATGAGGGAACTTCAGCAATAACAGCAATATTTGTTTGCATAGCAAATAGTTTGGAGTAAATAGACACCATGGATCAGTCCACAAGACTAAATAGTGTTATCCCTTTCTCCTTTGCTCACAGAAACAAAGCATTTGTATTACACAAATGTCCTTTATTTCATTGTGCCTACAGTGAAAGGCAGTTAATCTCTATGACGATACAAACTATTGTCTAAAATGATCATTTCAAGAAATGTGTATGGTAAAACAAGGAGAAATAAGGCCAAGAATAAATGGGTGCTAAATGAAGGTGGAATGAATTACAAAAGTGAAAGAAGTACAGAAGAAAATAAGTTAGAGGTGGTTTAGTCACATAGAAAAAATGAGTGAAGATCAAACTTCAATGCATATCTGTGAAGAAAAGAGTAAATGACTTAAGAAGAAGGGATAATCAAGGAATTTCACATATCTAAT
Source organism: Sibynophis collaris (assembly GCA_036250565.1). Taxonomy (NCBI): domain Eukaryota; kingdom Metazoa; phylum Chordata; class Lepidosauria; order Squamata; family Sibynophiidae; genus Sibynophis; species Sibynophis collaris. The sequence goes on along the minus strand of JANHFK010007619.1, from coordinate 17,296 downwards.
AATATTAATTTTGAGTTTAATACAACAGGGGTTTGTGTTTGTGCTCTTCTAACTCATTATTTTTTCTGGATATTTTATTCTGTGTTTCTGTTATTTTTAATGCTGTTAGTTGCGTAGAGTTCCTTGTGCGTAGGCAGCAATATAGATTGAGAGAAAAATTTAAAATATGGGAGAGATCCTAAAAAAGACAGCAGGGAGCATTTTTAGGAAGAAAAGACAATGTATGTAATAATGGACAAATGTAGTAAAAGCAAGAATGGTTTGCTAAGACAGAAACATTTAGAGATATAATGAGTACTATTGATATAAATACATGTGTAATTGCATTCTCTTTCCATTTTTCATTCAATGCCAATAATTTTTGGAGATATTATTTCTTCCTTCTTTTCCACAGAATGTCCTGGAAAGGAATAGCAGGAGACCACGGATATATGTATGCAATTCAACGTAGGTGTATACAATACAGTATATATTTAATATGCTAGATGTAGGCAACCCTTTTCAGTTAAGAGCTAAATTCATGAGAAAAGTTATTAGATAGAAATGTTACTAAATAGATAGAAATGTCTATTGATCTGAAAAAGTAGTGAAAACCTCTCCTGGAATGATACTCATTTCCAAACAAAATAATGATTCTGTTGAGTAAGTTGAATATTTTACAACTGAAGTAATATATAGTACTAGCATATATTTCTACAATTGTAGAAATGTAAGATAATTACATCTAGTGTATATACATTTATGTTACTGTACCACTGAACACATCTAAGTTTGAAGAGTTTGGGATAAGTCATTTGATACCTGTGCCTCTTGCTAGCATCTTGCCTCTACTTTTTTATTGGTTTTCTTCATAAAAAAGACAGTAACAAACATACAACACAAAACAAAAAACAATAATTTTTATACATGTTGTGTATTGACTGTCATCACTTACGTTATCAACGGTTTGATTTACCTATATCTCACATATAGTATATAATTCTCATATATCATGTTATAATATCTAGTATATATGTTATTTATATTGAATTATCCTATGGTTTCTCTTTGTTTCTGATTTCCATCCATTTGTACCAATTTTCCCATATTTCATAAACATCCAAATCTATCAGTCCTTTTAGTTCCAGTGTTAACCTGTTCATTTCCACGCAATCGCAATTTTAAAAATATAATTAAATCCTCTGAGGGTGTCTTTTCCCTCCTCCCGCATTGAGCGAAAGCCAGTCTTGCCACTGTAATTATGTGTAATATGAGATAAATTATTTTCTTTTCATAATTTTTTTTATTATCCCAAGAATGAATAGCTCTTGCCTCTACTTTTTACTCACCTGCTTTTAGTTGACACTTAGCTGCCATTAAGCAGAGTGAGGCAGTTGCTTCAGTCTTCTTAATGAAAGAGTTGGCCCTACTATCCTATTGTACAATAATCTCCAAACCAAGGTGGAGAATTGTGACCCTCTAGGTACTGCAGAACTAAACTCTCAGCAACCCCAGCTATGGGTGAGGATGACAAAAGTTGTATTTATGCAGCATTCGTTTCCCCAATCCTACATGCAGTTAATATTATTATTCCATTCCGTGCAGGTGGCGGGATTGAAGTTCAGAGAGAACTGATCAGCTAACGCTACAAAACTAGCTCATGGAAGAAACAGTATTTGAACCATAGGCCCCTAAATTCCTAGTACAGTCTTTCAGTCATTTTCAGCCAACTCCTTCTGCATCCCCTTTCTGTTTAGAGAAGCCTAACAATCACAAAATAAATTTAATCAGATTTTTCTTTTTCCTTGTAACAAAATAATTTCTGTCCATCCTTACGTAGAGCTCAAGCCAAAAACCAAGTGCTACTGTCCTCTTTTCTCACTTCATCTGTAAAATATAGCTAAGCACGTATTCACTTTGTTTCTCACATATATACACTCAGCCACCCACCAGTTCCCTGGCAAGACAGCACTGGCATAGAGCTAAAATTAGCCAGTCACCCACCTGTCTGGGTATAAATAGAAAATTAAAGCAGCACATAACCAAAGTTTCAAAATCTCTGAGCCCCAGCTGGGTACCACAATCCTTGATGCCTACCCTAGATTGCATTGCAAGCCAATCCCTTCTGTCAGAGAGACACAGGCATTTTGAGTCAAAAGCCATTTTGCTATTAAATGTAAAAGTCAAACAGAGCATGGGTTTCCATCCAGCACCTCATAAGAATCCTGCTTAAATATTCTCCACCCAAACAAGTGTCATCCAGACTCAGTGGACTGTAACCACTGCTAGCCACCAGTGCTGATCCTCTTTGCTAGGTAGAGACAGGAGTCTTAGTCCATCTCATTCTGACAATGCCAGATGGAGAGAGGATCAGCTAAAGATGCCAAACAATTGATTGTCCTACTGACAAACTCATAACTTCGTATGGCTCCACAATGGCCTCTAAAACATCTGGTAAATTATTCCAAGTTGAATTATTGTAATTTGTAAATCTGTGCAGGGAATAACAGAAACCTTATTCCCAAAGGTTCAGATACGAAAGAGAAAGAAGAGTTAAAAGAACCCCAGAATCTAACCTGTCAATCTAAGTAGGAGGTAGAATCTATCAGAGACCAGGAAAACTGAATGCTACATAGCCAGATAGAGGCAAGAATCTCAGCTTTTAAAACAAGATCAAGCTCATGTTATCTTTGTGTTGCCTTTTCTGTCTGGCTCAAAGCCATATAGACACTGGCCTAATTCCCAGAACAAAAGAGCGAGTCTGATGTAGTGATTAATGCATAAGGTTAGAAACACGGAGGCTGTGAGTTTTAGTCCTGCCCTGAGCATGAAACCAGCTGGGTTATCTTGGACCAGTCTCTTTCTCTCGGCTCTAGGAAGGAGGCAATGGCAAACCTCATCTGAAAAACCTTGCCAAGAAAACTGCTCAGGCAGTCTTTAAGAATGGGACACAATTGAATAGAAGGGGGGAGGGAGGGAAATCCAAGGAGAGGAATCGGAGATCCAGGAAATGTACAGCAATCCAAGTGGAAACTGGATGCTGATTTTTATTTTATGGAGAATGATCTGAGTTGTGTTTCTTTTATTATTCATTGCTTTATTTTGTTCTACCCGACTTCTGCAGATATGCATTCTTGGCTGGAGGAGCAGCCACTGAGATAAACCTTATAGACTTCTGCCTTTCTTTTTTCCATAATTTCATTTTTCATTTAGCTTGTTAATCCTGATGTTTATAAAAAAATCACACTTTTTTTTCATGAATCTGCCCTTTTAGTCCAGGAATTAGGCATCACATGATCCAAGTACCATAAGCTTCAGAAAAAAGAAAAAAAGCAGAAGCTGGTAGCAGCATTTATTGATTAGGCCAGTGATGGCTAACCTTTTTGCCGTCGTGTGCCAAAAGTGGGGGGAGCACAGGGGGGGTCACATGTTGCCCATACCCATAATTCAATGCCCCTGACCCCCCTCCATGCATGCACACGTGATGGCACGGTGGGCCCGATAGTCCCGTTTTTCACCCTCCCCAGGCTCTAGAGGCTTTCTAGGAGCCTGGGGAGGGCGAAAACAACCTTCCCCACCCACCGGGGGCCCTCCGGAGGCTGGAAACAGCCTGTTTCCTGACTTCCAGTGGGACCGGAAGGCCCATTTTTCACCCTCCCCAGGCTCCAGAGGCTCCGGAGGGCCTCTGGAGGCCAGAAAGGGCCCGTTTCCCAACTTCCGGTGGGACCGTAAGGCCTGAAAATCAGTTGGCCAGCGCACACATGCGCACTGGAGCTGAGCTAGGGCAATGCTCGCGTGCCTATAGATATGGCTCTGCGTGCCACCTGTGTCACGCATGCCATAGGTTCACCATCACGGCTTCAGCATGATTTAATAATCTATACCTGATTCTTCCTGGGTTTTCTTAAATTTGAAAAATATTTCTTTTACTAGAGTTATCTCTGACTTTGATTTTAATTCCATATATCTATTTTACACGATGTTCCTTTTTTTTAAGCCACGTTGGTCTCACCTGTAGCTCATCATTGGTCCAGATCTGCTGGGGAAAGGACCATTATAGAAAGCCTTCTTGGCGTTAGCATGCCTCTACTTCTCATGAACTTGAATTTTATGGGACCGGTAAAAAGAGGGAGAATGTGCTGGAAACAAATGAATATTATTACAAATTGTATGGGATTTTAGCAACAGTAGAGAATTTTCATGACCTATTTTGCTCTGAGTAAGCTTTGTATTCTATTGCTCTGTAGGTAATTTGTTAATTGCTCTGCATTCTTTGAAGAAATGGATGCCTTTTGTGAGAGATATCCTGACTTGAGGATGTATAACAGTTGCTTTCTTATCTTTTCTCTTTTTGCTATTAATTCAGGGTTATTATGTTAGCCTGACTGGTTCCTTTATTCTGCGCTGCGGTTAACCCAGCATGTTCAATATTTATTGCTTCTGAAAAGTGTAAAATCGAAACACATCCATTTGTAATGGGTATTTGTGATACCTGAGCCTATGTCTCTGTATAGATTTGTGAGTTATATGATTTATCACTTAAAAATTATTTTTATTTATGTATTTAGAGAATTTATTTGGCTGCCCACTCATTCTGAGTTTTAAAGTTGAGTTCGTGTGTTTAAAACTATTTATGCCTTTTTAAAAATGCATATGGATATATATCAATGTTATAAACATTGCATTCATTCTCTTATATATTATTTGCAAGCTATTGTTTTTCCTGATGCTTATCGATTGCTTCCGATAATTGGTAAAATCATGTCCATTTAGGGCCTGAAATTTTATTATGCATCGAAAACCACCAAAAAGGGCTAAGGAAATCCTTATCATTTCTTTGCATCTCTGTGCAAATGTGGCACTCCCTTGAAAATTTTTCCCTGGGTAACCCAGAGTGGGATGGAGCCCATCAAGTGGCTTGTTGGACTGATTGCTGTCGCCAGGAGGATGGCAGATTATTGATTTTATGGTTGTATAATGGGATTTTATTTTTTGTAATCTGCCCAGAGTCGCCAAGAGTGAGTGGGCAGTGATATAAATTTTCTAAACCAGCAAACAATTTTTATGTGGCTTTCACTCAATATTTCTATTTCATCTTTCAAACAAATCAGAGTCCAACCAGCTTCCTCGAATCACTTTTTCTAATACAGCTTCTCCTGCCTTCTTGGAAAGAAACTTCAGGAGAAATAAGTTTGGCTGGATTTCGGTTGACGCTTTCCAAAAGCATTATCCTCTAAATGATTGCTGGGTTCTTAAGTTTTCCTAATTTCAGTATGGATAGAGGCAGAGAGGGGAGAAAAAAAAGCAATTTTTAAAAAAGGTTTTGGCTTTGCAATTTGACTTCACCTCATGAAACTGAAGTTGCTTTCGTCAGTCTTGCGGTATAGAACTAGAAGCCACCCAGAAGTCAAGTGAAAAACAAAAAGTTTTGTGAGAATACAAAGAGCTTAAATAAAAGCTGACAACTGAAACCTCTTAAAAATAAGACGGGTCCATGCAAAACATTTGCTCTATTTTTCCTCTTAACCAAAGAGAGGTTCTGCTAAATATCCATGCCATTTAATTTATCACACTGGTTTCATTCCTTGACAAGCTAGTTTGGTTATTATGCATTTCCCTGTTCATTCCTTCATTAGATTTATGTCCAATTTTCCTCCAAGAATTCGAAGCAGAGTACAATGACCAAGTTTTTTCCGCATGTGAGGCTGTTTGAGCTAAGTAATAATGAAGGGTCTACAGCTGTGTTTTTCAACCTGGGCAACTTTAAGATGTATAGACTTCAATTCCCAGAATTCTGGATCTTGAAGTCTATACATCTTAAAGTTGCCAAAGTTGAAAAACCCTGGACACAGAGCGATCCTAGATAATCAGGAATCACAGATGTTCTCTTCATTCAGAGATGCTATTTCCTGCATTTGGTCAAGTTACATTTTGTCTTCAGATCTTCCCATCAGTGCAGAAGAATTCAAGATATTTGGGGTAATGAGCTGTCACAGTCTTCCTTCTAGGGGAGATGTTACAATGCAATAGTATAGTACATATATGAATACCAAAGCCCAAGACAGAGATTTAGGTTTGGCTTGGGGATGATATCTCTGAGCAAATTAAATCTGATGAAGGCTGAACAGTAATATCACAATGTATTTGTCACATAGTTAATGTAACACAATGTAAAGGTAAGACACAAACAGAAACAGATATTAAGCGTCCTGTGCAAAGGGTTAAATATACAACTGGATGCATTTTTTTAAAAAAGCCTGCACGATGAATTCTGAGTAAGCTTGTTTCATTTTGGAAATAATAAGGAAACCCTTGGAAAGCTAACATGGCATTGAATGCAATTTTTCCCTTTCCTTCTGGCAGGTTCAACTAATCAGTGATGCATACAACCTGGTAGTTGACGCCATGCTTGGCGTAGAAGACAGCCTGGGGGAACTGCCGGAGCCCTACTGCACAATCTTGGCAACTCTCAAACAAATCCGGATTCCTCTTGTCAGCCTGGATGTCCCATCAGGTGTGTAGATGAGAGCTCTGAACTCCCCTTGCTCCCCTGCCCACACTTGGAATACTGCATCCAGTATTTCGGTCGCCACGATGTAAAAAAAGATGTGGAGATGTGGATAAAGAGTGCAGAGAAGAGCAACAAAGATGATTAGGGGACTAGAGGCCAAAACATATGAAGAATGGTTGCAGGAACCGGGTATGTCTACTTTAATCGAAATTAAGGACTAGGGGAGACATGATAGCAGTCTTCCAATATCTCAGGGGCTGCCACAGAGAAGCTATTCTCCAAAGCACCTGAAGGCAGGACAAGAAGGAATGGATGGAAACTAATCAAGGGGAGAAGCAACTTAGAACTAAGGAGAAATTTCCTGACAGTTAAAACAATTAATCAGTGGAACAACTTGCCTCCAGAAG
>JANHFK010007619.1:0-10299 GCA_036250565.1 Sibynophis collaris | reverse complement strand
GCGGGACTCGGGGCGGTTTACAGTCACAATAAAAACACTTAGTACAAAAATTAAAACATCTTAAAAAATATATATATGAATATGTTAGGAAGGAATGACTGGGGTGGAATTCCATAACCTCTACAAGGCATTATATTAGAGTGGGCAGACACTGTTGTTGTGAGCCTCTTTTCTCAGAGCTGTTTATTCAGCCAGTTTATTTGTCTTTGCTAAGGTGATCTAATGATGTATTATCATTTTTAGTTTTTTTTAATCTGTCCATTATCACAGTTAAATTTAGGTCACTGACAGCTGAATCTTATTATAGAACTACTGATCAGAGTGAAAGTCGATTATTAACAAAAGTACATCCAAATATTGGCAAAAGGCTATTTTTGGCCACTGGTGTTTCTGCTTCCATCTGGTTATTTAATTAAGAACCTTCTCTCTTTGTCCAATGTCACCTATTCTAAGCAATCTGCAGGATACAAGACTGCCTGGTCTATGAAACACCAGGAAAACTGGTTGCTATTGAACACGTAATATGGGAATGTATACTAAGAAAAATGCAGAGTTTATTTTTATTCACTATAAGGTGAATGAGCCTTTGGTTAAATAAGATTTCCTGAAAAAAATCCTACTACAAAAAAAGAGCTGAGTATTAAACTTTTGACTGTTAGCAACTCTGAAGCTCTTTTAACAGGTAAGTAAAAGATGTATTTATAAAGTAAGAATGTAACCATGAAGAAAAATATGTTTCAGAAAATTATGTACAAATAAGCTATATAATAATTACATTTAAATAGGCTGGTTATTTTGGATTTCAAACTGCTTACATTTTAAAATTTCTGAGTCTACTACATTACTCTAGTATGATCAATCCTACAAGCAGGGCAGACAACTGTTGCTAATGGTAGCCCCTTTTAATAAGTTAAGTCTTCTTTTGGAAAAAGAAAGACAGGAATTTAGGACAGAATCCATGGTATCCATAGGTGTGTAACCAATAGGAACAAAGTGCATCTGAAAAATCACTTTTCACTTTATGCAGTCTGTAGTTTAAAGGAGATTTAAGATTACAGAAGATCAAGGGATATCTGTGTCAATTCTGGTACCACCATTCTCCACACTAAATATATAGCTTTTAATCAAGTGCCTGAAGATGTATCTTTACCTTTTATAAATTGCTCTCATTCACAACGGCAACTCAATTCTCTGTGAGCACAACCTCAAGAGGTCTGCCCTAATTCACATGTCTTGGTGTCAGGTAGGCATGATCAGGAACACTTCCCTACAAAAACAAGTATTTAAAGATGCAGGGCCAAAGGAAAAACGTCTAGAGCGTTTCCCATTCTTTCCAGAATGCAAAGAAGTTCTCAGGGAGAGATCCTAACCCAGCAATAGCATTCCTGAGGCACTTAAAAAATTTCTCAAAGGTAATACCTAGGTTTCTGAAGGACCCTCCTATATATTAAAAACTGGATTAAAGTACACTGGGCTGCTCATACATTATATAGTTTTATATCCAGTTTATGCTTTGTCATTCATGTGCCATGAATTTTGTCCATACCAGGAGTTCTCTGCAGGGGTTTTCCTCATACGAAAGAGTCTGTCTCCCCTCCCTCCCCCAGGAATGGAAAGCCCCACTCTTCTAGAAGCTCTAGTAATTAAATGCTGTATTTCTGGTATGCTTTGGCCTTTGTATACCTCTTGTATATTGGCTTTTTAAGGGTTAGGGTTGCTTTAGAGCACGGGTGTCAAACTCGCCGCATCATGTTGCCTTCATGTGACATTTCACTGCAATTTTCCCATTCGCGGACTTGAGGTGTGCATGATGCATCCGGCATGCGGGCTGCCAGTTTGACACCCCTGCTTTAGAGGCCTTCAAAGAGCATAAATGCACGGATTGGTGGCAAAGTTACTTCTTCATCTCAATTGTAACAGTGCATGGTTGTTGTACAGGCAGTCACTAAATGAGGACTATTTGTTTTTTCACATATGCTATACTTCATATACTTAATATCACATTCAACTTAATACTTTCATAAAATACTTCATACTTTGAGGCTGTTAAGTTTATCTTAAAAATCTTTTTTTAAGGCAACAAACTCACAATATACTTTCTCACCTTTATATATATTTCTCAATGACTTTCAGAAAAATCTGATGTGTACACCTTGTATCCTTATAAAGTTGAACTCTCCTTCCCAAATTGTATTCACTGAATCCCCTTGTAGCCCTTGCGCTTTTTTGCTTATGAATTGAAATAAAATAATTCTGCTGTTCCACTTCACAAAAGAAAAAAGAAAATTGCATTGGCCTGACAATCTCCCAATGGCTCAGAGCATGCCTGTTACTTGACTGAGAACAGGATGCCCAATCTTTTGAGGACAAAAGAGCACATTTGACTTTTGAGTGATATGCTGGGGGCCACTTCCCCCAAAGTGGGATTAGGGCACAAATTATAGCTGTGTGTGTGTGTGTTCTTAAAATGACAGCAATTACAATTCTTAGTCAAGGGGATTTCCTGTGTACTTGATTATATTGTTTTACTGTATATCTTTCTTTCAGATTTGGCTCTGAAGTTTCAGTAGTAGGAAAATCAAGGAATTAATTTAGGAGGACTTTAGGTAATAAACAATGCAGTAACGCATCTAATATGCCCCTTTCAGAATTTGTGGTCCTTGGTAAAGCAAAACCCCAAAAGATTAAAAACACACTTCTGAATATTCAGTTACCATTTGAGCACTAAGCAAGCAGTGGCATAGATACAGACAAAATAGAATAAATTGCAGGTTTATTCTAGTTCAACTGTAAAGCACTCTATGAGATCAATAGGACACAAGGCAGGAAATTTTCTTTGCGATATTGAATTAAACACTTTGCTAACACATTTCAACATGATGCTCTCTGACAGTGCATTGATGATCAGCATCAATTTCCTTACGAGCATATATGCAGCTGGAGATACCATCATTATTTAGACTTTCCATTTCACTCTCCGGATCCTGGGAATTAACTTAAAATTGCCCTTGTGATAAATTGAAGTTAGTATCTCCACAAGATAAAACACAGATACATCAAACATATATATTACTTCTATTGTTTGTTCATATTTGGAATAAAATAAACATTGTATACTAAAGTTAGAGCTGGGAGACACTGCAGATGGATGATTAGGCTTTGAACACAAGAATTTTATAAACATACACACACACACACACACACACACACACACACACACACATCTGCCCTTCAGTTGTTCAAATAACAGTGTTCAATACCATACTATGTGTGCTATGTGTGTATGAGACACATGTTTGCCTATGATATGGTTTCCTGACTTAACCCAATTTTCTCTGTTAATATGGCACCCTAGACCCAACATCACCATATCAACTGGGTTCACACACAATCTAGGACTAACATGTGCTATAGCATGAGTGTCAAACTGATGGCTGGATATGTCACACGCAGGCCATGCCCACTTCAGCTCCACGAAGGGGGGAAATGTCCCAAAAGGTCACATGATGGCAATGTGACGCGGTGAGTTTGACACCCTTGTGCTATAGTATATCATGTCAAAATAACCCATTTGGGCCTGGAACTGGATAGGTCAGCGTCCATTGATCCAGAACCATCTATGCAGCCATGAAACATTGGGTCCCTACATAGATAACAGAGCAGAAAGGTGATCAGATAGTTTGCCACTCCTTTACAAGATGGAGGATGAACGATTAAGCCACGGAGAGTCTTTGAAAATTACCAAACAGTCTGGAGAGAAAAGATCAGGGTGTAAGAATGCAATGATTCTGCAGATCAGGACAAAGATAGATTAATACAAAGGAAACATGCAGCATTAAATGATAAAGTAGGTCAGAGGACAGGCTAATATTTTCCCCAACAACCACCCCCTTCAATTTGGAGATTAGAGACAGAGGATTATGGGAATTGTAGCCCAATGCATCTATATTGCATAAGGTTGGAAGAAAGCTAAAGTAGGGCTAATCTGTTCTAGCTCCTCTTCTTTTCCCTGATACAAATAAAAGTATGGACTATTGAATGTAAAATCAAAGGAGGTGAGCTCCAACCCAAAGACTGGATCCAAGAGATCTTTAACCTGGCTCTCCTCCCAGAACATCTCTTGGGTAGATGCAATTTCATTTAAGCAGCAAAGTTTTTGTCTATCAGTGAAGAAGTTGACAACCGGTAATTGCTTTGTAGAGAGTGGTATGGAGAAAGGACATGGGAGCCAACACAATGATTCTCTCAGTATGGAAAGAAGAATTCTGAAATAGGATGTGATGCTTATACAGTATCTACCAAGTTATCAATTGATCCTGGTGATCTCAAGCCAAATGTAGTCTGGTACTGGATCACAACAGAAATATGACTATTATCTAAAGCCAATGTAATTCAGATCCATAATTTCTCCCTATGATCTCCATATAATGTCTACGGTATGCTGTTTTCTTCCTTCTCTGAAGAACCACAATAACCTACAACTGCAATGGGGGTACTGGACAAGCTACAGCACTTTTCCATTCTATTGCTTGTGGCGCTCAGGTATTTTTTAAGGCCCACCACACAAACACGAAAGATGTGTAGGCTCTCATCATCCCTGTACCTGCTGTGCCAAGGACACAGGTCCCAATCCATCCCTCCTCCAGAATGCTGGGAACTCCTACCTTGATATAAGGTCCCAGTTACAAACTGGTAGAAGAAACGGATCGCTCGCCCCAGCTGCTTCTTGCATCGTTGCTTGCAATGAGCCATGGCATTAACAATACAGTGGAAGGGGGACACCTGGCTGTGGGCCCCCAGGTTCTCAGCACCAGGTGAAACCTAGTAGGACTCGGAGAGAAGAGTGTCTTCTGCTCTCCGCTATCACCCAGTCAGTATTCAGGCAAGAAAGTCAGAGCCACCATTGAAGGCAAGAGAACTCTGATCTCTGACATGAAAGTTTGGACTGGCTTGAAAAGATCCAGCTGAGATCGGTGGCTTCTGAAGGCTTCGGGGACGCTAGAAGAGCAGAGATGATCAGCCAACAAACAGACACGCCCAGAGCCAAAGCTGGGTTGAGCTCCCACCAAGGTGTGCCCCAACCTTGTGCAGGGACTGGCAGCGGCCGTCGTTTCAATTCAGGGCGCTCACGATCCTTTCCAGGACGCTCCGTTGAGCAGGAATTTCCAGCAAAGTTGCAACGAAGAGCGGACAGCGAAGCTGGAGCAGCACCAACAACGCAGCGGTTAATCGGCCGTCCTGGTTGCTGGAAGAGGGCAGCATTCAGCAGTTTCCCACTCCAGGCATCGGATGCCTTTTCGGATCCTTGGTCGCTTTGCCTGGCATGACATCTTTCTCCGCCACACCCAGTTCTCCACAAGGCAGCTGCCAGGAAACCAGAGGCAGTGCTAGGTTGGCATGGCAATGGTCTGACTCCACAGGTCCTGCTGACCAATGGGGTGCTGCTTCCCCCCCCCCCACTCCTCCTCCTCCTCCCGGCTCTTCTACTGGAGCCTCCCTGGATGTTCCTTCCAAAGCACTCACTCAACTGCTCTGGACAACAATGGAGCGCGTGCAAAGTGACTTCTCCAACTCTCCGGCTGAGCAGAGGAGAAGCCACAGATGGCGAAAACAAAACGCCCGCGGGAGGCATTTGCGAACGATCAAAGCACTCTGTGTCTGAAAAAAGATCCAACATCACGCGAAATTTGCACTGGCAACATTTGCAGGAACGGCTGGCACACCCGGAGCTCTGCGCTCCTGAGCTGGAATAATTTAGAGAAGTCTGCATTTTTTTTTAAAAGGGAGGAGGAAAAGGGAATTGAAGAACTTCCGCGAATGGTTTCTGAAAATAAGGTGTAAGAAAGGGATTTGATCTGGGCCAAGAAAGAGAGAAGACTGCAGGAATCAGAAACCAGGAGCTGGCTAAAACATGATTTGCCTGCTCAGATGCTGCTTACTTTTTGAAATTAACAAGAAATGCAGAAAAACCCTATAATTTGGATTAAGGCAAACTCTCTCTTAAATGCTCTATCTCCTGGAGACTACATGGAGGAAGTGTCTTGTCATTACCTTCCAAGCCCTGAAATTTCCTGGTATTTTCCCATCCAAGTTCTAACCAGGTTCAATGTTTAGCTTTTTAAAGATCAGCCAAAATCACATGGAGCTACCAACCTGTGGTTTTACTGTTATTATCTAACATTAACCTTACCCCATTCCTAAGAGGTTTGTAAGGAGCGTGCATACCCAATGTGCCTACCATCCCTGTTCCCATTTATTCGTATCCTTATCCTGTATTCATAATCGTGCTTATACTTATATCTGTTATCTTACGTGTTTGACAAATAATAAATAAATACATAAATAAAAATAAAATATAGGTCTGGTTCACATGTAACCTTAAGCTGTGTACAAAGATGTAAATCCAAACACACATTATGGCTTAGGCCACTTTGTAAAGTATATCAACCCATCCTTTTTAAAACCCTAGTTTTATATGAGTTCATATACCCTAGTGTATATGAACTCAGCCAAATACATGTAGATAGTTAAAAAGAAAGTAGATAAATTCTAAATATTATAATTTAGCACAATGGTAAGAGCAAAGTAGTGTGACTCCTGTTGGTCTAGATCAAAATTATTTCCTGCCTTAGGGGGATTTGTTTCAAAAAAATAAGGCATATAATTTTTCCTTGAATATGCTTCATAGAGGAGCTGGAATGATCAATTAACTTTCTATATCCAACAAGCACTCAGCAGAATCAATAGAACATTCATGTCTAGTTATTAAGAAGCTAAATAAGAAAGTGATGGAGAAAAGGGACATCTAGTGGCAATTGATGGAACTCCTACTCCTTTTTTCATAGTGATTATTTCCTTGTGTTTTACAATTACAGGATTCAAGCTTAGCAACATTTCAAAGCTGAAGGCTCAGTCATTCATACCTCAGTCACCTCCCTGCTTGGATTACCGTAGTGCAATGCACTCTATATTGGGCTGTGCTTGAAGAATATTTGGAAGCTTCAATTAGTATAAAACATGGCAATTTAGGAAATTATGGGCACCTATTGTTTGGCACATATGAGACCTCTGCTCCATGAGTTGTACTGGCTGTCAGTCTGCTTCCAGGTATAATACAAGGTGCTGGTGGCTACTTTTAAAGCCTGTTATGGCTTGGAGCTGGATTATTTACAGGACCATCTCTCCCCTGTAGTCTCTCTCCATTCTGAAAGATCTGGCAGAAAAAACATGCTTCAGATCCTATCCAGACAGGAATATCCAGGAATATCACTTGGCAGGAGCCAAAAAGAGCCTTTTCAGTTGTGACACATTCTGGAACAGGGGTCTCCAACCTTGGCAACTTTAAAACTTATGGACTTCAACTACCAAAGTTCCTCAGCCACAAGTCTTAAAGTTGCTAAGGCTGGAGACCCCTGCTCTGGAACCTCATACAATTTGCTCCAATCCTGCTGAGATAATGCAAATTATTTAAGACATATTTTTGCTATTTATGGTATGACAAGGTTAAAGTAAATGCAGATTTTAATAACCATTTTATTAGACATGCTATCCTAAGAGTTTGTAATAAATATAAAACAAAGTTCTCTGTGAAGATGCCTCTTTGAGTGTGTGTCCCAGGAAGCTTTTTTGTTTTTAGAAAAAAAATGGTGGTGAAGCCAAACTGATGGGCTTATGGTCAATTAATATCTTTTAATTTTGGTGATCCTATCCTCAAATCTAAAGTGGACTTAGAATCAGAAGGACATGTCTACCATTGGTTTACATATTTACAATTAAAAGAAAGATTTAAATCAGACAAAAAGAATTATAGGTTTGACTTTGTGAATAATGAATTGGAAATCCTACTGCATAGTAGTGATGAACATATTATTGCTAAGGTCTATAAATTGTTATTGAATTTGAATTTGAAGAATGAATATGTTAAGCATTGCATGATTCAGTGGGCAAGGAATTTTGGGTATAATGTAATGCTTGAACAATGGGAGAATATGTGGATGAAAGGTCTAAAATTTACACTATATTATAATTTAAAAGAAAACTTTTATAAAACGATGTATTGTTGGTATTTAAAACCGAATGATTTGTCAAGCATGTATAAAGGTATTTTAAATTACTGTTGAAAATGCAAATGTAAAAGGACCTTTTATTGTTTATGGTGGACATATGACAAAGCAAAGAAATATTGGAATAGGATTCACATTGTTGGAAGAAAAATCCACCTGGTTCAGTTCCAAGCCAGGAGAAAGGCACTGGAGACAAAATGGAGGCTGGAGGCTGATTGGAAAGAGGGTCCATTTATAGATGAACAGAATCATCAGAGTTTGTGGTTCTGGTACAGCTGACAAAACTGAGTTGAGAGTGGGTGGCTTTTATACCTTCGTTGGGCTTTGTATTTGAGCTTCCTGTTCCTGTGCAAGAACATGTCCTTTAATATTCTATTGGATGGTTGTCAGATTCCTATGAAATCATATAGGCATTACAGTAGTGGCCACAATTGTGGAAACCTTCTGGGAAAATTTTATTTTCTAAAACTAGCTAATAACATCACTTTTTTTTAGTAATACCATAAAATTATATATCAATGGAAAGATAATTTAATCAAGAATGTAATGCGATAACCTTTATGAAGGATTTGCCATTAGAATAGCAGTTACAGTATAAAGAGCAAAAGTGAAACACGTAGAAAAAACGAGATATACAAAAATTATCACCACATCAGTTAATACTTAGTTGGGTAACCTTTAGCATGAATTACAGCCTTACAACATCTTCCCATGGAGTGAACCAAGTCTTTGAGTTCTGCCGCTGTTATCATGTGAAACCAAGATTGAATGATGGCTTCTAATTAACTGGGTTTTATTGCTGGGTCGCTTCTGACTAACAATCAATCGGATCTCTCTTCCATTTCTTTAGATGGCTCCATAGATTTTCCATTGGGTTAACTAAAGTCTGGGCTATTCCCGAGCCTTTCCAGCAGTGGAATAAGATTATCTTGAAACTCCAAAAATAAAAGTGGTGTGATTAGCCATCCAACCTCAAAAATACACTTTTCCCAAAAGGTTTCCACAATTTTGGCCACTACTCTATGGAGAAATTTCCTGACACAGACAACAATTAATCGGTGGAACAATGTGTCTTCAGAAGTTGTGGGTGTCCCATCACTGGAGGTTTTATGGATATTTGAGGGGCTGTCACACAGAAGAGGGGGTTGACCTATCCTCCAAAGCACCTCAGGAAAGGATGAGAAGTAACGGATGGAAACCGATCAAGGAAAGAACCAACCTAGAACTAAGGAGAAATTTCCTGACTGTGAGAATAATGAATCAGTGGAACTGATCAGATATTACCTTTGGATGTTGGAGGACTATTAAATGTAGGTGCTCCATCATTGGAGGTTTTCAAGAAGAGATTGCACAGCCATTTATCCAGAATAATATAGAGTCTCCTGTTTGAGCAGGCGGTTGGACTAGAAGAACTCCAAGAAGAAAAGAAGGAACAAAGGAGAGGAAAGAAGGAAGGAAGCATAGAGGGAAAAGGATAGATACAGATTAACAGATTGGAAGAGACCTTATAGGTCTTCTAGTCCAATCCCCCACCCCCAAGCAGGAACCCCTACACCATTTCCAACAAATGGTAGTCCAATTTCTTCTTGAAAGCCTCCAGTGATGAAGCTTCCACAACTTCCAAAGGCAACTTCTGTTCCATGGGTTGATTGTTCTCACTGACAGAATTTTTTTCCTTATTTCCAGGGTTGAATCTCTCCATGGTCAATTTCCATCCGTTATTCCTTGTCTGGCCTTCAGGGGCTTTGGAGAATAGCTTGACCCCCTCCCTCCTCTCTGGGGCAGCCCCTCAAATATTGGAACACTATTATCTTGTCTCCCCTGGTGGAAAGCAGAAGGAAGAAAAGAAGGAAGGAAGGGAGGGACGGACGGACGGACGGAGGAAGGAAGAGAGAGGAAGGAAGAAAGGAAGGAAGGAAAGAAGGAAGAAAGGATAGGGAAATGGAAAGGGAGGGAGGACGGAAGTGGGGGAAGGAAAGAATTAAATTTACAAAATACTTTTTGACACTTAACATTCCATAGAAATCATTTTTTCCCCTGTTTTTCCCATGGCCCTTTCCATGTCGGGCTATGACCCAACAAAAATTCCATGGATATGTAAAATGGAAATAATCCTTCAAGGTTGCTTAGCACTTACTGCATTGTCCACTGTTGTTGTTCCACTGATTAAGTCCTTCCTGGAAAGGGGCGGTATAGAAATCGAATAAATAAATAAATAAATAAATAAATAAATAAT
>JANHFK010007616.1:0-12738 GCA_036250565.1 Sibynophis collaris | reverse complement strand
TACAAGGTGCTAGGCAATAGCCTTCATCCTTTTGTATATTTATACAAAGTCAGCTTATTGCCCCCCATAAACTGGGTTCTCAATTTACCTACCTTAGAAAGGATGGAAGGCTGAGTCAACCTTGAGCCTCGAACCTACAGTAATTGCAGGCATCCTGCTCATGCCCCATGTTTTCCTGCTCTTAGGGCGGGAAGACGGCTACTCCCTTATTGGCGTGGAGAGCAACTCTCCTTTCCCGAGAGGAAAGGAAGATGAACCGATCTCTGGACGCAACCGGAGAGATCCCGGGGCTTCCTCGCCAGGAGTTCCTTTGCTCTTGCTAAGGCTCCCTTGTTTTCCGCTGCTGCTGCTCGAAATCTCTGCTGGAGCTTGGTCCAGAGAGAAGGAGCGAAAGCCACACAAAGTCACTTCGCTGGCAGGTCCCCTATGGAAGAGAGCGGCTACTGGGGCATGAGGAAGGCCCAATGTCGCTGGAGGGCACCTTTCCAAAGGGACGCGCCGACGAGGACAGACCTGCGCTGCTCCGACCCTTGTTAGTCGGGGTGGTGGGGATGGGAATACGGAAGCGCGCTCTCGTTGCCTGTCTCCTGTCGTGAAAGGCAGAGAACGAAGAACGGCGCCCCGTGAAGTGCCCTCAGCAAACGGGGACCGGCTGGCTTCTTCTAAAGAAGCCCGAAATGAGGCTTTCGCGCCCCAGTGGCTGCAATGGCTGGCTTGGGGAAGAAAAGGCAGAGAAGCGTTTCCCAAGGGAGGGGCGACTGGGGAAGAGAGTCCCGTTTTCTCCTGGGCTTCCTGCATTTTTCTCAGCACCAGCAATCCTCAGGAAAAAAAACAAAACCGCAGAACAGCCGCGTGGATGTTGTGCCTATTCAAACAAAGGCTTTTTCTTAGAATTAATGGCAGCTTCGCGAGATTTATTGCATTTGCGTTTATACCGACTTCGTAGGAGTTCCTGCCGCTCGCGCCGGTGGCCTTCAAGAACCCATCCCGGTCGAGCGGTGGCAACTCCTGCGAGTGAAAGTGCGTCCTGAGGCGTTTCGCGGTGCTCCGTCCTCTTTCAGTCGTCAAGTCCTGAATTTAGCAGAGCTTGGGTCTCCTACTTTAACCCCGCGGCCACTGCTAGTTTCTTGGCCAAAATTGTTCTTAGAAAAGGCAACCAGGATTGTCTTGTATTCCATCCTATGAACAACTACTTAGTAAGAACCCCTCTGGAACTCACTAGGTAAGGTCAGATAAATATTTCTAGTGAAGGATCCCCAAAAATGTATTTCCTCTATATTCCACAAGTCTTTAGTGCTCAAAAACGTAATGCCTCCTTACCTGAGAAAATTATGCAAGAAATAAATATCAAGTAAATTATATTTTTATTTTCTTGTATTCATTCTAACTAATTCTAATTATCAGTATTAGTATTTATTAGCCACAACATTTGTGTTCTTTGCAGGAGCTCAGCTGGGTTTTCATTTTGTTCCATGATAACCATCCTGTGTGGCAGGCTAAGTTAGGGAGGCTAGGGAGAAGGACTGTTCCAAAATTACAATGTCCCTGGCTTGGGGGATATTTGAACCTGGGTCTTCCTGCTCTTAAGTCCAGCCATTTAAACCATCCTATGTGACACCAACATATCTTACTAAATAAAACAACTTTCTATAAAAAAGAGTGTTCATTTGAGAAACAGTCCAACATGGTGCTCTGTAATTGTTTCCCGGGATTGGGAGACACCATGGTTCTTAAAACAAAGGCACTTATTTTCTTGGCTTCAGGACTTGTTCTCACCTTGATGGAGAAACCTTGAGTCAATATGCATGGACTGAGGGCATTTGACCATTTAGAGTTTTCTCACTTTAGATTGCTGAGGGGCCTCCTTGCAGGATCCTAATCCTAAACCCTAAATCCTAAACATTTTCACATTCTGGTGAGAGAGTAACTCCCTGAGGATGGGCTCCAGCATGCGTCTGAAAAGCTCGGAAGAGTAAACCTCTGGTCCCAGTGATTGACCCAGATTGGATCCTGCAACGTTCTCCAGTGCACATAGATTTGCCTTCATTGATAAACGATTTCTGATGATCTTTCCTTTTCCAAGAAATAACTAACCCTTTCCCTTCAGTTAGGTTAAGCCCTGAATGTCATGGATTCAGTACGGAAAAGTATAACACTGAGGAAAAATGGCCAGCTCTTTATTCAACCTGCTTTATATGAAAGAGGGACCCTGACAATAAAAAAGCAACATTTTTAAAATAGAGGTTGAAAGCTGCAAGGTGGAAGATGCTAGGGATCTGATTGGCTGGTCAGGGTGGACATCTATATACATTAGTCTGTGTGTCTGGTTTTATTCCTACTGTTAGGCAAAATGGACCTTTCAGGAGGGCAGGAGAGCTGGGGAAGCCCTTGTGAGGGACATGGAGAGTGTCAGCTGATGGAGGTTGGAAGGTTGGGGTTTCTGAGCTTGTTACTATATTGCAAGCACTTTCTAGGGCTGCCTTTGGGTGTGTGGAGGCTTTTATTCTTTGGTTTAGATTGGATCACAGGGGAGCTTCAGTTGTGTTAGGGATGGTCGATTTGGACCTACTGGGATTAAGCCAAGAGAGTACTGGGCCTGGCCTTGGTCATATCTAAAAGAGAATGCTTGTTGGTGCCCTCTCTATCGTGTTTGTTAGGTTTATTTTCTCCACTAGACTATCCATCTCTCTCTCTCTGGAGGGTACAAGGTATGTTGACCCATAGCTAATCTCCGTTTTGCTTCTGTTGCATCTCTTCTGAATCATTACTATGATCATGCCAGTCATATCTACAAAGTGATGGGCTCCCTCTTCTGTCACCCCTTTTCAGCACATCATCAGCCAGCAGGGATGGTGACTGAGCTTCTATCAGGACTTGAGGTTGGTTGGGCTGCCACTCTTGTGAGACCTCGCTTGGGCATTCCAATAATAAAAGGAAATAAAGAAATGGTTTTAAGAAGATCCTGCAACAAATTGTAATTGCCGAGGGGAAAAGGAGAGACCCCGAGATCCTGTTAGGACTGTGTACCTAGCTAGGTCCTCATTAAAGATGTTCAAATGTTGTGGGTATTCATGTACCAGAGATGGTTTGATAGTGGTTTCTACCAATGCTTGTCTGCCCATCCTCTAGAGATGCCTTAGAGAACAGAAGTGAATTCCAGGACTCCTTAGGAAGTACTGGATGAGGCTGTTGTGAGACTGACCTCTGCACCTCTGAGAGAGAAGGCAAGGCCAAAGCCTCACTGACCCAAGACAGCATTCCCATTTGTGGATACAGGCCCCCAATGTAGGTGCAGGCCTCCTCCAGAGAAATGACTTGCTCGGGGAAAGGAGCTATGCTATTGCAGCAGCTGGTGCCCTGACAGCTCTGTTGTTTAGATTTCACTGTTGCATTCAGGCAGTGGAGGAAGCTGGGGTGCCCACGCTTGCTGTGGCCACTCACCCCCTCACTCCCACTTCTAAGCAAAATAAAGATTTTATTGGGGGAAACGCTTATTGCAGCTTTTCCTGGCATCAGTATTGTGGTCATTTCACTAGCACGGACTAGTGTGGATACCACAAGTCACTTGAATTGTGTAATTTTCAGTCCCAGTTCACTGGCCAGGCACAATAATAAAAGCCTCTCCAAAGCTCATTCATCTTTAGACTCTTGCATTACTTTCTCATTATGAGAAATGAAGCGCCATCTAGCGGTTGCAAGTAATGTGGAGAATTGGGAGCCCACTTGATTTAATAACCTAAAGGTAATTGCTTCACTTAATTGTATAAAAAAGTGAGGAATATTGCACATCAGTACATTCATATTACGATTATATTCTGACCAAGGCTATGGTGTCTGTCACTGTGATTAATATTATTGGCATGTAGATATACTTGTGGCAAAAAGTATAATTGAATTCACATTTCCCTTTTTTTAAGATGTGGAAATGGCTATCGACTAGATAGAACCTTTAAAAATTACTTTGGAATACCAAACAGTTTTACCTAAAAAATTCACATTAGATCAATTTCATGATTCATTTCAAAGGCAAATGATATACTCATAATAAAGTCCTCTGTCATTCATCCACAGGAAATGACATTTGTCCTTTAAGAGGAAGCATGAGGTCTGTACAAGTATTTCAAGAGAAGCTGGCCATAAATATGTTTGTTTGTTTTTAAATTAGCTGCTCAGCATTATTGCTGCTGCCAGGAACAGATAATTCTTGTCTTTTTCTGTAGGTTTAGGCAGGGCATAAACCTGTCCTTAAAAGTAGGAAATGGTTTAACAGAATTTAACAGAATAACAGAGTTGGAGGAAACTTTGGAGGTCTTCTACTCCAACCTCCTGCTCAAGCAGAAGACCCTCTAACATTTCAGACAAATGGCTGTCCAATCTCTTTTTAAAAACCTCCATTGATGGAGCCCCTACAACTTCTAAAGGCAAGCCATTCCACTGATTTATTGTTCTATCCGGTTGTGTTTATCTATTGGCTTTCACTTCATGCAATATATATTTTATGCAATCATCATGGTTTAGCTATTAATGCAGTCTCAATTCAAAGAGTCCTATAAAACTTTTTAGAGCATCCCGGGAGCCAGAGACGAAGTCATCTTTCCCAGATGATGGTTTTGGTTCTAACTTTGAAAGAAGAGACCTGACCTTTCTTAAGAATAGGAAATATTCAGAATCTTTGGGAAGCGGGGATCCAGAATGTCCCAGGACTTCAGCCCTCCATTCTCACCTCCTACCAGCCCAACTTTGAAACATCTGAGTGCTAATTCAGGATTTTTTTTCATGGTTTCCTGAATCTGAAGGTCTTACTGAATTGGAATAGTGAAAAATTAATGCTAAGCAATGGAAAAGATATGCACATTTTAAACTTGTAATATGTGTATGATTTTGGGTTTTTCTAAGACAAATGTGTCAAAAACTACTGTTTGAAATAATCTCACAAAGTGGGGTTCACATTGCTTTGGTCAATATGTCACTGCATCCCTTTTAATCCATTTTCCCACACTTAATATTGATTGGCCTGTCCATCCTAACAGCTGTAACCATTCAATTCACAGTCACTTATATCCTAAAAACCTTGGAAATTAGTAATATATGCCTATCTGGTGAAGAATGAATTCCACTGAACTCCAATGGCTTTTTGGTTGACTTTAAGACTGCATTGTACATATTCTACTTTATTAAAACACTTTTATTATATAATAGATTGCTATAAAAAAAGAACTCTCTCTTATTTACCCCAAGTCTGAAAGTGATTTCTTCATAATATTGCAGCTTGCAAACGGAAGGAGCAAGATCAAGGGAAAGATGGAGGAAATGCACTCAAGAAACCCAGACTGGTCTTTACTGATGTCCAGCGCCGAACTCTCTATGCAATATTCAAGGAAAATAAGCGTCCTTCCAAAGAATTACAGATCACCATTTCCCATCAGTTGGGGCTGGAGCTGAGCACAGTTAGCAATTTCTTCATGAATGCACGAAGGAGGAGCCTGGATAAATGGCAAGAGGAAGGCCGTGCCGACTCAGGCTGTTCATCCTCTTCTTCTAGCACTTGTACCAAAGCTTAAAGGAAGGGCTGCAAAATTAGTCTTGGTGGAAGAGCTTTAAAACCACCCAGAGTTGCTGGGTGGTATATATATTTAATAAATTATTATTATTATTATTAAAACAAATGAGCAGGACCTCAAGGAAGCAGGTTTATACTTAACTCATAAGTCCAAAGAAACCAAAGACTTATTTCATCTGATTTTGAATTTGCTCTAAATAACAGATTTTCATAGAATGGCTTGCAAAACAAAACGGTTAGAAGGAAATAGAGGGAGAAAACTGATTTTTACACTTTCATTCTTATACTTATCTACAGTCTTTGATCATCTAATGTTGGAGCGTGGTGATAATTTGTTATCAAAATACCTGTCCTCAGATATGGCTCCTCATGTCCATGGCAAAACCACGGAGATGAACATTTAGTGGATGCAACAGTAGCAAGCAAGTTTTCTAGGGCAATTACAAGCCTAAAGCAGCAAATTATTAATGTTCATTTTAAGTATGGTTTCTGCTGATGGTCTGCCAGTATAAACTCTGAATACAAGTTGAAAGAAGGTAGACATTTTGACTCTTATGCAAAGCAGTTACATTCTCTTTGTTTACTTAGTAATAGAGCTATTCTGTACCTTTCTCCAAACTAAGGTTTCCTTTGCAAAAGGATCAAAATAGTACCAAAGAACACATTTAATATACTGCTGGTATTTTTTTGCAATTATTTTACTACTTCAAAGCTATTTTTACATTCAATTCTATGCAGAGGTTAGGGATAAAGTACTTAATAGTAACAACACACAAGAAAGACTTTTATTCTAGCTGTGAAAATATTTTTCATTGTTTTCCAGAAGTGATCAGAACATATAGCTCACACCCATGTGAAGCACAGGTTGTCTTTCTGCATCTCAGACAATCTTTTTTTATATTTAATCTTCTGCAGAAGTGTACTTTAGTTCAGCTTTCAAATACTGTCCATTTTATATACATGCTTGCATTTACTGTATATAGTTTATTCCCATAATATTGGAATTATTTAAAATGCCAAAATCCTGGAACATAGGCTTAGCTTTGAGCAGCAAACGGACAAGTGGTCTAGAGCCCATCCAAGATACTTACTTACTATTTATTTGTTTATTTGTTTATTATTTGTTTATTATTTGTTTATTTGTTTATTTATTATTTGCCCAGTAATTAAAACTAGATATGATTAGGACTTGGGAATATCCACGCTATATCTGCAGAAATAAAGAAAATTAATATCACTTCCCTTGAGAAGATCTGATAAAGAAGTCTTCAGCACGGCATCTCGGACAATGACCCAGTGACAAAGGAATATCAGAACTCCAGTCAAGAGGTCCAAGAAGACTAGTTTAATCTGTCGCCATAAAGGTAGGATAAAGAAGATGGTTGCACAATACGGTTTTACTCTTCGACATGCAGTGATGTTGTGATGGCTTCAGAACCATCTGCTCTTTGCTCTCATACAGTGATCTGTATGTTAGGGGCATGTTTCCAGGGAAACCAACTATGGCTTTGTTTGCATCACATTTCTTATACAGAAAGTCATACAGATGACATTCTCTACCGTTCTATTGGAACATGCTGAAATTTGAGTGCAGAGGTAACTTCCTTATCTAGTTAGCAGAAAGTTATCACATGAAAATTAACACTGGCATTCTTCATTCATTTCTGCATTCCTTCTTTCTCTCTCAGTTCGTTGCAGGCGAACTCAGCAGGCTGCTGCTTATTTTATAGTGGAAGGAATACTACTTCAACCATGCTAATGCACATCGTGTTCTCTGCTCTTTTTTTAAAAAGGTCCAGTGGTGTGCCACATAAGCAGTCATCTCACGTAGGAGGGTTTCATCCTTAACTTCTAATCATCTCAAATAACCTGTGGGATGTTTGAGAACTTGGAGTGAATATCTATTATTTCCACGTGACTAGAAAAATGGTAAAATAGTTTGTTACTGAACTTTAAAAAGGCACAGGGAAAGTAGGAAACTCAGGAAAAAATAATAAAAAATATTTTTTACAAGATTGCGACAAGCAACCTTTTATTTACAGTGCAAGATTGATAGCTATTGTGGCACAATAGTACTCATGGCAAATATAGGTCAAAAGCAAATAGAGAAGTAAGAAGGGAATTTTAAAAGCTGGTTTTGTCTGCATAAATGTAAATTTTGGTATTTAAGTTTATATATACAATAGTCCTTGAAGTCCGTAGAGATTCTCAGTCATCCAGGTTATGGTTGTCCTAAAGGTGCTTTGGGACAGATAGCCCTTGACTTACAACCGTTCCTTTAGTGACATTCAAAGTTACAATGGCACTGAAAAATGTGACATGATTGGTTTTTCACAATGTGGCCACCGTTGCAGCATCCGCATGGTCACGTGACTTGGAAACTGGCATGTATTTATGACAGTTGCACTGTCCCAGGGTCACATGACCACCATCTGTACCTTCCCAGTTGGCTTCCAACAAGCAAGGTCAATGAGGGAAACCAGATTCGCTTATTTGCTGATTATTCCTTATATGTGGATCTGACATCACTTTCCAGCAAAGGCCAAGCTCTCGCATGGGGTTGCATGGTAGAAGAAAAGCAAATCAATATCTAAATTGTGGAAAGAAAAAAATCAGCAAACCCTGATCCTGATTGTTACCCTGCACTTTCTTCTTCAGAAGAGTTGCTATCCAGAGCTGCTTCCATCCAGACCTCTGCTTACATATATGCATCCCCACCAGGGGAGGGCATCCTTTTCAGAAGGTAGGGCCTGTGCTTGCATTTTGTACAGGCAAGATTCTGTGGCTTGGAAGGCTACAGAATCAGGATCAAGAGCAGCTTGGGTAATTTCACCCCGTATAATTTTGCCTGGCACAAACTGTACCGTGCCACTGCCTTTGCTGAAGAAAGGCTATTCTGTCTGTGCCTCAAGCCGGTATAATAACGGTGGGACCAATTTTTCATGATTTTCTTCCTTCAGAAACTCTGACCTTTATCAAGCAAAGAGAATGTAACGGCAGATTTCTATCAAGCTGTTGTATTGTTATATACAGGCACAATCAGCATGCAGATTTTCTTTTCAAAATACTATTGTATGATGTGGTTGATTTTACAATAAGCACCATAACTTGTCTGGAAGAAGCAAAATCAAGAATACTTACGCCTATCGAGAAGAAGAAGAAGAAGAAAGAAGAAGAAGGAAAAGAAGAGTGTTACCCCATGCTATTTATCATATGAAACAGAGATGCTACCTCATTCCATTTTCCATGGGTGATTTTAATTACACTGATGAATACCAACAATTTTTTTCATGCATGGCCTGAATCCGAAAAGGGAATTTGTGCTGCTAAACCTTGCATTTTCTATCTATAAAGTTACTTTCCTAACTGTACAGCAGAAACATGTTTACAACACTATTCCTTCAATAACAGAACAGTAAAACTCTATGAGACCAGGTTGCAAATCACATTAAACTGGACGAGTGCCTTGCTTGAACCAAAGCATTAAACCACTTTTGACCTCTTTAGACCTTACTGTATAGATAATTTCCGAATACCTCAGCCTAATAGAATGGCCATGGAAAGTAAAAGGAATACTTCTTCACAACGGTGCTTTTTGCCAAGTTGACATACCATTCAACTTTCCTTGCTAGCAAAGGAAAAGGGGTTCGCTTTGCTTTCTGCTCCTTTGCCAGCAACCCAAAGGTTCTTTGCAAATGGTTCGAATCCTCTGAGCAGCCAGACCGTGCATTACTTTGACTATTTCCTCCAAATACCTCATTGCATTAAATAATTACAATCACATTATATGGAGACTCTACAGAATTAAGCAGAAATTATTTGTTTGTTAATTGCCATGCTTCCTTTAAGAATTGTATTATTTGTTCTGAAATCATGATTTGTTAAGATGAGGCACTTTCCCATTCTATTGCTAATCTTGGTCTTTTGGGGTTTTTAAAAATTCTTCTTAGCTCAAGCTACTAGTAAACACACACCCTATTAATATATCCCAGGGAAGTTACTTTTTCTTCTTTGAAACGGTGAAATCCATTTTTAAAAAACTACTGGTTCTGTGGGCGTAACTTGGTGGGCATGGTGTGGCTTGGTGGGTGTGGCAGGGGAAGGATACTGCAAAATCCCCATTCTCTCCCCACTCCTGGGGGAAGGATATTGCAAAATCTCCATTCTCACCCCATTCTGTGGCCAGCCAGAGGTGGTATTTGCCGGTTCTCCGAACTGCTCAAAATTTTGACTACCGATTCTCCAGAACCTGCTGGATTTCACCCCTGGTTTGAAAGGTTTTTCAATGTTATTTTTACAGTGTACATATGCAATTTTTATTTTCTACTATATTAATTATGCTTCATTGGGTTTATTTAATTATTGTTTTATTTTACGATACTGTTGTGAATACATAATCATTACATCTTCTGTTCCGTCCCTTTTGCTCCTGATCCCTGGAAATGACTGGCTTCTCCAGGCTTCACTCTCAGCAGTGTTAATACTGCAAGTCCCACGCCTTACCTCCAAGGTCAGCTGCAGTACATGCCATAGTGAGTCTTCAAGGCAGTTCTTTGATCCCAAAGAAGGCAGA
Source organism: Sibynophis collaris (assembly GCA_036250565.1). Lineage (NCBI taxonomy): Eukaryota > Metazoa > Chordata > Lepidosauria > Squamata > Sibynophiidae > Sibynophis > Sibynophis collaris. Next base: position 2,605 of record JANHFK010007616.1, on the reverse strand, counting down.
GCTGCACTCTGTATGTGTTTACATGATTTGTATTCTTTAACATTCTGTGTATGCGTGAGTATAAAGAGATGAGATGGGCAAAGTGGTAAATGTTTAAAAGCATTGAGATCTGTGACAGACTTCATAGCTTTGTGTCCCCCACTTTTTTTATGTTTACATAGAGTTACACATGTAAGAATAACGAAGAACATGAAACCAAACTAACCTAATGTGAATTTGGAAATGACCTACAATAAATAACGCAAGCAATGAATACTTTTCATTGGGCAAAGATACTGAATGATGTATTAAAATTTTGGGGTAAAATCTATGCTGGATTTAAAGTAACACAGGAATAAGGGATGTGTCAGAGTACATAGCACATGGGGCGGGGGGTGGGGTTGAGAGCGATCCTTGTGTCGCCTCCAATTTTAGGTTTCTTTATGAGCATTTTAAAAAGGTGATATCAGTACTATTAACAGGCTGCTTCTGTATCGATATGCATGTTTTTCTTTTAGCCAGGGTCATTTCTTTCATATGCAAGAATTCACCTTTTCAGCAACTATACAATAGAAAGGGTATTCTGATGCACTTGCAAGTTCACAAAAGATAAAAGCCTAAGTGGAAAAGAGAAATGCAATCCATAAATTTGTCACTTGGTTAGCTAGAATCAATGTTTTCTATTGTTCAAACTTCACAGGCAATCAATGTATTTTGTTGTTTTATCATTTGCTTACTGGTATCACATGTACCAAATGTACGTCGCCTTTGTTTCTATACCCTATAAAAAGACTCGACCCTCCCTCCCTTAACAAACACTTTTTGCTTTACCTGTATTAGTTGGTGGTTTGTGTTTTTAGTAAGCCAAGAAGCCCCTTTGCATAGGTAGAGTGTTTTCTCTCCCAAATTCAGGGATCTTAGCTCCATGCATATTTGGGGTGCCTGAGTTTTGAAGAAACATTTGGCTCCCCGTCATGAGGATGTCCCATTTTCAGTGGCATACACCTTAAAGAGCCGTTCCTTGCGTGCCTTGCTTTTCCTTTTTAATTTACGCTCAAGTACAGGCCGTGTTCTTCACTTGTCACTTTCACTACTATATTTATTATGGAAACAGTATGTATCAGAGGGGACTCGCAAAGAAAACACATGCACCAATATTTATAGATTTCAGAAAGGAGAAAATAACGCCTACATATATCTTCGTAGGTAATAGATGTTGGATTACTACCTTCCCTTTCACTATTCTTTTGAAAGAGAACAATTGTGTTTGTGTTATAAGAAATAGGTCAGAGGGGACTGTAGATCCTAAGGGAATGTTATGATAAAACCTGCAACAGGCTCCCATGACAGCCGGCTCCAAGGTTAAATTCTTTGCTTCCATTCGGTTTAGTTTTTAATTAACAGAGTTGAAAGGGACCTTGGAGGTCTTCTAGTCCAACCCCCTTCTCTAGCAGACACCCTATCATTTCAGGGACAGAGACAGTGCCATCATGTAATCCAAGTAGGTCTAGCTGCCACAAAAAGAAAAAAAAAAGAACGGCATTTTAAAAATGTTATTCTGTACCTTTATTATTAAAAGCCTTATTAATATTAATAGCGTAACGGGAGGACCAGGAACGGCAACACAGGCACAGAAGAAAGAAGCCTGCTTCAAAAGTCTTAAACCCAGTTAAAAAGGTCTAAGATGGCCTCAATGCTAACTGTGCCATCCTGTGGTCAAAGCAGGTATAGCAGCCGCCGCCAAACGGCGTTTTGAGGTTATTATCCTTTATTATTAAAACATTATTAGTATTAGTAGGCCATCATAGGCCTTAACTTGGTTTAAGGCTTTTGAAACAGGATTTCCTCTAATGTTCCTACGTTGCAGCAGACGTGCCTCCTGTCAACCTATTAATAAGGTTTTAATAATATACAGGATAACAACCTTAAAATCCTATTAAAAAGGTCGGTTTCTTTATGTGGCCGCGATACCTGCTTTGACCACAGAACGGCAGAGTTTTCTGTCCCATAGCATTAACATTGAGGCCATCGTAGGCCTTTTTGATGGGCTCAAGGCTGAAGGCTCTTGCTAAGGGACAGAAAACTGCGCCATCCTGTGGTCAAACAAGGAATAGCAGACACAAAAAGAAAGCCTTTCAACGGATTTTAAGTTTATTATTCTGTATCTTTATTATTTAAACGCCTTATTATTAACATTCATAGGGCAACAGGAGGCACAGGCGCCGCAACACAGGCACAGAAGAAGGAATCCCGCTTCAAAAGAGTTAAACCGATTTAAAAAGACCCACGACGGCTTCAGCGCTATTGCTAAGGGACGGAAAGCAGCGCCATCGTGTGGTCCAAGCAGGTATAGCAGCCGCAAAAAGCCCCGCAGTGCAGAGCGGCAGGAAAAGCATCGCTACTCTATGCTCCTCTTAAGGGGACAATCCGCTTCCGTTGCCCTCCTTCACATGGCTTGCCGACTTCTGCGCGAGCACTGCTTTGAACGTCCTTCCCTGTATGGCCGACTTCCTGTCCGTTTTCAACGGCCGTCCCCCAGTTCCTTCGAAAAACGACTTTCCCATCACGGCTGGCTTCATGTCCGTCCTTCTGAGTCGTCGTCCCCCCCCCCCACTTCCTTTCGCAG
>JANHFK010007614.1:0-11565 GCA_036250565.1 Sibynophis collaris | reverse complement strand
CTGGTTCTCCTTGTCGCCCGGCGCTGCGTGGCCGGGGCCGCTCATCATGTTCGCGTAGAGCGAGCGGGATAAAGGGCTCCGGAGGTAGCGAGCGGGGCCAGACCACATCCTCCTCCTCAGCAGCCACAGCGAGACGGCGCAGCAGCCCAGCCAGGCCAGGCAGAGTCTCATGGGGGAAAGGGGCCGCGGAGGAGACGGAAGAAAGGGGCGAGCGATCACCCCCGCCCGAAACCACCGCCTCCTTGCTCCATGGCGGTGGTGGCGGCGGCGGCGGCGGCGGCGGCGGAGGAGGAAGACGCGGCCAGAGCCAGCGCGGAGATCCCCATTTAGCGCCCTCGCCGGCGCGCAGCCGAGGCCGGAACCCGAGGCCCGCGGAAGGGGGGCCCGGCCGGACAGGATGGCCAGGGACACGCACGCGCCCGAATGCCGCCCGCTCGCTCTTTTTGCCTCTCGCGCGGGCGCGCACGCGCAGACGCACGCGCGCCTCGAGACGCCCTTCCTCCCGCGAAGCCCTCGGCGCGCCCGCGCGCGCGCCCCCTCTGGCCCGCTCCTCCAATCCCGGAGCGGCCCCGAGCAGCGCCGCCCGCCGCACAATGCCCTTCGCGGGGACGCGCCTCGAAGGGAGGGGGGCGTGGCCGACGTCGCGCGCGCGCACGTCCCAACGCGTTCCTTTTCCTTTCTTCCCCACCCCCACTTTTTCAACGCCTCGCTCTCGGACGGTGTGGGGGGGGGGAGGGTGGTCGTAAAGCGACCTGCACCCCCCTCCCGGGAAAGTCGTTAAAACGGCGCTTTCCAAAGCCTCTTCTCCCAAGGTAGACTTGACCTGCATGGGGAGGTTCTTTTCCACATACCCCAGGACATCATTTTTTTTTTTTAAAATTATTTTCGTGGTTTTCTAGCCTCCTTTTCCTCCTAATAGCCCATCCTTGTCACGCCGGGGGAAAAAACCCCCATCAAAATATCCAACGAAGAGTTCCATCAGATAGACTGCACCTACGCAAGGAGGTTCTACCTGCAGAACCAGAATTTTAAATGAGAGAAAGCGACTTGATCTTTCACAGCTGCTTGTGCCTCTGATGGAAGAGACTTCTCCCTATTAAAATGGAAATAATGGGAAGGAGGATTATTTTTCCGAAAGAAAATCACTCAAAAGGGAAGTCCAATGGATGAGAACGGCTGTCATGGCTCATAAGGAAGCTAAACTGTTGTACCTGTTTGGGAAAGTTTTTTCTAACTGTTCATTTTCACACTCCACGGTTAAAAATAAAACCATTTTTACAGAACAATAACTTTAAGCACCTGGAAATTACTTGCAGCCCACAAGCAAAAAAAAAAGAAAAAAGGTCTCTTATTTTAAATGGAAAAACTTAATGGACAATAGTGAGTTTCCATGTCACTCCACAAAAAACCCTACAAAATATTGAACTTTTCCATATTCTCCATTGCAAACGTATTCAAAAATTAAAGATCGTATAACTGGGAAGTCAGCTTATTTTTTTAAAAAAACGTATCTGCTGCTGGATTGGCATAATTCCCAACTTTAAAAGAGCTGGACAATTATGCCAAACGGATTATATATTATGAAAGCACAAACTCCAGGGCAATATATACTATTGATTAGGATCTATCTTATTCTGCCAACATAGTTTTAGGATGATTAGTGTTGCAGTAAATAAATAAAAACCATTGGCCTCAGCAACTATTCTGGCAGATAACTGAGGAAAAAAGCATTATAATGTTATTACGGATGACAAATTGTACCTTAGTTTTCTTCGGTCAGTTGAGCTGTACTGAAAAATACCATCATTTATAACAAGAATGTTTGGAGGAAGTGTTTTAAATAAATGTGGGTGTTTTTCCAATTCTTAAGCAGTATTCCTGATTGTAAGCCTGTTCTGTTACCAGTTCATCCAGTTTACCAAGGAAAACGATTACCAGGAAAAACGATTGAATGGTGTTTATACAACTTACACTCCACCAAAAATATTACCTATAAAAGCCAGTTGCATTACGTTCCCTATATGTCCAACAAGCAGAAAGTAATTTAAGGATTTAAAAATGCAATCCGTTTAGAACCATTATACAGTAGTTTAATTCATAATAAAAGGCACTAAGGGTTTATTAGATTAAAAACTTTAGCATAGTGTATTAAAAGGAGTGGGAAAGCCACTGGACTGGAACAGAAGAATTCGATAGAACTACTTCAGCATAAGAAAAAAAAGCTAAAGCCCAACTTAGTCTTTCTAAGAAGTTCCTTCCTCCAATGTTGTAATAAGAATGAAAACAAAAAAAAAAGAGTTGGCTTGCATATATGCATTACAGGAAAAATGACACAATAATCCATTGGGCAAAGGATAGTACGATTTATTTTTATTGTAATTCAGATTTCACCCTAGCAAATAAAATTTGTTTTCCATTCATTACAAATACTACTGAAAAAAGTAATAACGGAAGACTTTTATAGAAAGAAATCCCAAATCGCATTTTAAAATAAGGCAGAAAAAAAAAATCATTGGCTGAAACAAAATACAGAAATCGGATGATATAAAGTAAACACAAGATTATCAGCGTGGCACTTAAAAGACATCCAAGACCTATTTTCCTAACAGATATTTTTCCTATGCTGTCAAGCTCAATGTTAAACTTGAGAAAAAGTTCAAGAAAACAGCTTTTCTTCTGCTATCAAGTCTTTCCATCAGGTTCCTACAAAAATTTCTGCCCTTCGTTTCGATTTTTCCACCATGTGCTGTTAGTTTCCCCCTTGGCCACCACGGACAAAATACACTGTGGTGTGCCAAATCACTACTGCCCTTTGGAACACAAATATACCAGCATTGATGGTCTCTATATAAAGCAACAGCTTCTATGATATTGTCAGGCTTAGTTTTCCTAGTTATGCAGCCCTCCATATTTCCTTGTCCGCTTCCATCTTCAAACAACCATTCATGGTGGAATGGTGTTTAGATATCCCATCCTGAGTTCATTTATCATCTCCCTTTTTTTTTGGTCTTAATAGGTGGTAGGCATCTTATTTATTTCTTGCGTGTTAAGGTGAGACAGAAACTTAAGAGTATGTACTCAGTTGACTTGCAAGGTTTAGTTTGTTTCCAATTATCTGGTATATCAACAGAATTTAGAAAATGATTCCCACTTCATAATAAAGAATGATAAGATTTAAAACTACAGAGGATCACGAAATGGCACAGGCTGCATTTGATTGGCTCATTCAGAGAGTTAGGAAAATCCAGTGTTCTTGCTCGCCACTGACACCTGTCAATTGAACACCGTTCAGCAATGCTCACATTGATACAGTTCATAGTATCGGCGTCAGGTGAGTATTCTGGATAGAAAAAGGGGTCCAGGTCAGGACCTGTATCGCCGCAATACAAAGTGGGACCAGGCAGATCATGTAGAACATGGCGTCATGGAGACCTAAGTACAGACTAGGAGAAAACATTTTACAATTTTCCACCGGGATTATAGAACCAAGTATTGATATGGCCTGTCCTGTGCTGATTTATTTTCCACCCTTCAGAATGATCCTGCTGTCTTTTGTTCACATTTGGAACCCAGCTTTCTGAGCAAAATCTTGTTTATTACTCAGAAAAATCACCCCAAATTGCATTGTTGATTTTATACACTGATTACCCGGCAACCCACTCCAGTTATGTTCATCTTTTGCCAGCAAAACCCAAAAGTTGTCTGTCACCTTCAAGACTGATGGATCGTTGCAAGCAGAATTAAGATCCATTTCATCAAACACAAGAATCTAATAGCAAGAGCACTTAGACTTATATACCGCTTCACAGTGCTTTACGACCCTCTCTAAACAGTTTACAGAGTCAGCCTCTTACCCCCAACAATCTGGGTCCTAATGTAAATCAAGATTCAAACTATGTATGTAAAAAACCTATACAGGCAGTCCTTTACTTATAATTATCCACTTAAAGACTATTTGCAGTTACAGCGGTGCTGGGGGAAAAAAGTCCTTGCTCTTACGATCGTCAAAGCATCCCTATGGTCAGGTGTTCAAAATTCAGGCAATTGGCATGTAGAGTCCCAGGATCACCAGTTACGACTTTCCCAAACAGCTTCCAGCAAGCAAAGTTAATGGGGGAAGTCAGGCTTGCTTAATGATTGTCTGAGTTGCTTAACAACTATGGCAGAAAAGGTTACAAAATTGGGTACGATGTCAGGACTGGAAGCCATCTTTGGTGTTAGGCCTTCAGACCTGCCATGTTTACTATGGTGTGAAATTGGAAGGAAGAACTGTATGGAGCAGGGGTGATATATAGTCATAATAACATTCCTTTCTAAAGAAGTCAAGGACAACTTGCCCTGCACCTAGAACGTTGGACCTGGGAGGCATCTCCAGTTGGAACGGTGCATTGATTGGGCCATGTGATGGACATGTGGCTGCTGGGCAGGGATTTGAACTTTTCTTTGGGTGGGGAAAACTTGGAAATTTTCAGATTCGGGTTTTCTCAGATGTGCCAATATGACACCTCTAATAAAATGTAACTTTGAGGAAACTGAAGCCTCGGAGTTTACTTTCATTGGGGGCGTTACTTGGAACCCTGACATACGACTCACTTAATAGTCACCTTGCTTAGCAATGGAAATTCTGCTTCCCAGCTGTGGTCGTAAGCCGAGGACTACCTGCAAAACCTAAAAGTCTTTTAGGCAGATACACAGGGTTGACTTTAGCAACAACCGGCTACTTACCTGGAATTGGGATCGACGGCTTTACTATTCAGATCCGCGTAGCCAAATTGATTTAGTACAGAAACCACAAGCATAGGAGCTAAGGACTGAGCTGGTTTTGTGAAGAGAGCGTTGGTTCCAAAGACCATGGACGAGAGCGGAGATCTGAAATGTAAAAGAGACCAGGGTTTACCTGACATAATAACGGAAGCAGCTTAGCATGTAACATCCACATGTTAAATAAGAACGGCAACGATACCCATTGCTTCATTTATGATCAAGGTTGAGGGGCATAGTACTCACTTTCGTTTATGTTTCTTTAAATCTGCATCAACGATATCGGCCAATGGTAGATTAAAGAGACTGAAAGAGGCTTGAACCATCACCCTGAAGGAATAAAATCATCTGGTGAATTTGGCCCACACAAGTCAAGTTTGTTCCATTATCATAAAGTATGTATCTTCTTGCTCTCCCCCATTTTGGCTGCCTAACAACTGCCAGTAATATTTTTCAGCTCCTAAAATGGATGGTAAATGTTTACTTACATGTTGACAGTGAGATAAATAGCCAGGAAATAGTAATATTCTCGACCCAGAGCGAGCATGAGAATTGCAGCCATTCCTTCCAGGTAGAAAGAAAATAAGACAATCTTGTAATAACCAAATTTCACTAACAAAGTGTGACTGAGGAGCACAAGACACTGAAACAGAACAGGAATAAAAAAGAGAGAGAGAGAACTACATTAACACCAAAGTTGAATGGCAAGTTGACATGTTTTTTAAAGGTTAAAAAAAAATGAAGAATAAAACCATATTTTGAAAGCAAAAAGGCTAGTGGTGCTGTCTCTCAAATCCTATTTCTTGTCATGATGGCGTTATTGAAACAGAAAACAAAATTTCCACAAAAATGCTTTTGGGAAACTATTCATTATATTCTGACACATGCTGTGTTCAAAACAAGTACCGGTATGTAGAATATTTTACAGGTGTATGGGTACCATACATGCGTACGAATCAGCTGCATTTTGTGCTGGGAACAAGTGAGAAAAACCTCCTTAATTAATTAAATCATATACAGTGGTACCTTGATACTCATCCTTAATTAGTTCCAGGAGGTGTGATGAGTACCAAAAACGATGAATACTAAATACATGTTTACCATAAGGAATAATGTAGTGAGTCACAAGGCAGCCAACAGCGACAAGTTCTAGCCTTTTGAGTTGAGTACCAAACAAACAATGAGTACCAGGACAAAATATTCGCAGCAAAAGTACCAAATTCAGTGTGTTTCAAAGCACTTGAGTACCAAGGTACCACTGTAGGTAAAAGTCAGGCAATTTTAAATGAAAACAACAGTGCCTAATCTTTGATCCTGGATCATATTTTTCTCCAAGATCTTCCCTAACGTTTCCCAGTAAGAAATATGATTTAAAATATGTTAGGATTCAACACATTTTTTTTTTTTTGGAAAAATGACAAAAACGTGGTTTTCTGCCTACCTGCGGACAAATGAAACCTGCCCCATACATAATGCTTCTGACAGAGGAAGAAAAGACTCCGTTCGGGATGAGATTATCTGCAAAGATCATCATGAAATTGTTGCAGAAGGCTAAGTGGAAGACTTGGAAGAAGTTCATGATGACAAAAAGCAGGAAGTTTTTCTGAGTCAAGATCTGGCGGGTCAATGAGAAGACCGAAGACCAAGAGAGGGAAGGGGCCTTGGCGTTTTCTGAACCAGACCCTTCCATCAAAGGTTCCCTTTGCTCGTACTGAGTCGTGCTGTAGAAGCCGGTGTAGGACATGCAAGCTGTTGCGATGACCGCTACGAGTACCGTGAAGGTCTGGAAGTAGGCGAAGCGCTCCATGTTGACCGAGATCAACCCACAGAACAGGATGCTGGTTGAGCCAACCAAGCTGGCCACCTGGTTGTACTTAATCAGCTGGAGGCGGCTCTCGTGCCGGGTGGAGATTTCGGCGAAAAGGGCGCACTGCGCCAGCAAGACGAACGTGAGCAGGCCGTCAAAGGCGCACAAGGCCACAATCAGATGCAGCCCGCAGAGCCAGTCGTCTTCCTCGTATTGTTTCCAAGGAAACCACGGGAGGAGGAAAGCCAGGGCGTACAAGGGGGCACCGTACAAAATCGAAAACTGGCGGCGGGAGCAGCAGGGCACCTGAGAGTTGTCCTGAAGGTACCCGAAAAGAGGGTCATTGATGGCATTCCAGATCATGAAAACAACCTAGGAGCAAACGGGACAGGTCAGGTTGTCCTCAGCAAGCAAGGCTGGAAAGTCACAAAAATCCAAGGATGCCCCATACAGGCAATCCTTGATTTACAATCAGTGGCTTAGTTCAAACTTGATTTATCTCCTTTGTCATTTTGTATCCGACGATTTTAAATATTTTTTAAAATGTTTTTGTGCTGTTATATTGACTGTTTCCGAATATGATCTGATTGCTTATTTGTCCTCTATGTCTATCATTAAGTGTTGTACCTTATTGATCTTGATGAATGTATCTTTTCTTTTATGTCCAATCACACTTGGCCAATAAAAAATTCTATTCTATTCTAGTCTCCATTTCTTATTTTATTGTATTCTATTTCTATTGTATTCTATTCTATTTTCCATTTCTTATTCTTATTCTATTTCTATTCTATTTCTATTCTAGTCTAGTCTCCATTTCTTATTCTATTCTATTCTATTCTATTCTATTTTCCATTTCTTACTCTATTCTATTCTATTCTATTCTATTCTATTCTATTCTATTCTATTCTATTCTATCCGATCCTATCCGATCCTATCCGATCCGATCCTAAGCTGCCCAGAGTCGTTTGACACGAGATGGGCAGCAAATACATTTTGTAACTAATTAACTAACTTATGACCTACCTGAAAAAGGGGATTTATGATCTAATCCAACGTTCTGGTGGTCGCCCCATCCCCACACCTATGGTCATGTGACTGCATTTTGGGTCCTTGTTAACACAGCGGCATTTATAGGCATTTGCAGCGTCCCGTGGTCATGTGACTGTATTTTACAACAGTTCTGACAAAAACTTCTGGTCTTCAGTAAAAATGTGCCCATCATGGATTCGCACTGAAGCATTCGCTTAACGACTGCTGCAAAAAAGCTAGTAAAATCGGGCGCGGTGACGTGATGACCTGCTTCATGACTGGCATGATTTATAGCTCTAATTCCAGGCTGGATTACGGTCCTAAATCGAGGACTACCTGAATATCACAATTATTCTCAAAAACCAAGTGTCGTGTTGAATTTCAAACCAGCAGCATTTGGGTTACAAAGTGAATTTTTACGAATGACAACGATGGCTATGGCTACCTTTGTTTAATATATCTCATGGCATGCTGTTCATTTCGGATGTAATACAGTAAAAAATATAACCTGCTTTGAAACAAAATATAAATAGTTCAATACTATTGACTGTTACCTGCCCTTGATGGAATGCTGCTTCTGAGATCTTGTACTTGTTTAAAAAGAGTTTAACGTAATAGAAATTGAAGATGCTGTTCATCATTCCAGTGCCTAACGTGGTCATCGAGTAGGCAAGAGCATTAGGGTGAAGTCCTAAAAATGTCTTCATATTTCTGCTGTAATATTTTTCTTCTCCCCTGTGGAACAGAAAGAACAGACATTGGGGGAAAAATAAGTATATATAGCTTGCAGTTCTCATGGCATAGCTTGGAGTATGCTTTCTAATTTTTTAAAATCTAGGTGCAACTGGAGCCAGAACTTCCAGAGGGTTAAGGGTGAATCTCCTCAGTTTAAAGCATAATCATAATTTTGTGGAATTTAGGAAATGTTTGTGCAATATTTAATGGTACTTAAAGACAATCAGTAGATGATTGAAACATAACACAGATATGACACTAAAGTCTTAAACACCACTATGTTTGCATTGGAACAAATGACAGAAACTTTGCTCTTGGGAGACAATAAGGTTAATTAATACCAAACATTTAAAAGAGCAGTTTTATGCTTTTTGATTTGTGACCACTGGTGAACTTTGATACCACTGGTGATCTTTTATTGTTTTTACAAAGTGAGTAAGTATGGTATAGATATAGGTGATAATTCAAAACAGAAAGACCTGATCTGGTTAATCTGATGAGTTTAGTATGGGGAAAAAAAGTTTTGCATTATCTAATGCATTGTGCTGAATATTTAAAAGAAATTAGTTTTCTATCAGCTGCACAGGGCGTGTTCCTTTCTCTGTGGGAAAGAAATTAATATATATTTTTAGAAGGGCTGTGCTACCAACCTGTAATTTGGTAATGAATAAGTTCAGAAAGGATTTATTTATTATTTGCATGTATAGTAACGAAAAAGAACAAGCAAGAATATGTTGGATTTTGGCCAATATAGGTGAACATAGCCAATGAAAAGAACAAAAGATGGGTGACTTATATATACATTTGAATAATAAATAATATATAAATAAAAGCTGAAATAAGATGGTGGCTCTTAAGATAGATTTTAATACAGGGCAGAAACTGAGTCTGTTACAAATCAGAAGGTTTTGTCCTCAGCTAGCGCATAAAACCGTTGATTAAATTAGCGAAAAGGACAACAGTGTGCCTGCCTGAACAAAGCTAAATGCTGACAGAGAATATAAATCTTCTTTTAATTAGAACGTAATTCACGCGAACCGCTAGAGGGCAACATTTTCTCACCTACATTGATCCACGCCTAGCAAGAGCGCTTAGCAATTGGACAAGATTTAACAACAGAAAATAAGAGCATCACCCACCTTCATGGATCCATCTGGAAGGGGAAAAGGACATATCTTGCCTTCCAACTGAGATTAATACAGAAGGAGCACAAAAGAGTCTGCCCCTCCCTTTTCACCTACGTTTTAAATTTTTTAAAATTTTAATAAACCAAGATATAGACCACAATCCACTGTCTGTACAAAAAAAACAACAACCCCACAATTCAACATACATACAAAACCCCTATAAAAAGAGATAGTTAATCCACCTATTTGTACAATATGTTACAAAAGCAAGCCAAAAATCGGTTAAGCAGAGAGAGCAGGGCTGGCCTTTAGTAATATTTATTTCAAAGGAATCCCAAGATTGATGCAATTAATGCCCGGGGTAAGATTAAGAATGAATGGCATGCAACACACAGAATATTTAGCAAGAATCAGGGGTTGTTGTCTGCGTGTGAGGTCCACCTCCCATCCCTGGTCCTTTCCCACATCTTGGCTCCTAGCACAATAACATCTATTATACGGCACGTTTTCTTTCTCATATATTTTCATGGATATGTTCATAGTGCCTTGTCCAATCAATGCAAGATTTCTACAGGACCAAAGGTTTGCTTCGTGTTTTCAAACACAAATGCCCCTTTGATGCTGTAAAAGGGCACCCTATTTAAAGAGTGGATAAGGAAGCACGTTTCGGTGTTTGCATAAAGCATAAAATAAATAATTATCCCCTCTTCAAAACGCTAGACAGAATGATTGTGGCTTCTTGCTGTAACCAGCGAACAGAGATAACCATTTAAAAAAAAAAATCGATTAGACTCCATCTGGGAGATGTTTGGCATTGCCTACACACGCACTTTTAAAAGCCTTAAATATTTATGACTTGGAAAACTTCGGTGGACCAAAGCCCATTTCAAAAGATATTGTAACACCCTGTTTAATTTTTTTCTCTCTCAGAACTCCTTCCCATTTTTGAAAATTGTGAACGACCCCAAGAAAGCTTCGGTTAGTGTGGTTTATATCAGTATTTTACTATATTAAAAATTAAAACGGATTGCACTTGCTGCTGCTACTACAGTTCCTGAGGGTTGTTAGATGGGATTTTGATATTGTATTTCTTTTCAACATAGGCTGGCAAGTGACTATGATTTCACAAAGCCCAGAAAGGGTTTTGGGGACACCCAGGGGTCTTCACACATTTTGAGAAACCCTGATGCAAATGAGCTTTTTAGCCAGAAAACAATTGCTGAGCGAGAAATTCCTGGTGCTTTTCAGGGATGCTATGGAAGGGAGACTCAAGGCACAGCAGAATGGTGGCCAAAAAGCCAGAATCCTATTATTAAAATGGCTATTACAGATAGTCCTTAACTCACAACCATGGATTTAGTGGCTGCTCAAAGTTACAACGGCACTGAAATAAGTGACTTATGATCTTTTTCGCACTTAGAACCATTGCAGCACCCCATGGTCACTTGATCACAATTCAGATGCTTGGAGACGGATTCATATTTATGTCGGTTGCCGTGTCCCGGATTCCCCTTTAGCGACCTTCTGACAAGCAAAGTCAATGGGAGAAGTAAGGTTCCCTTAACAACCATGTTACTAACGTAATAACTGCAGCGATTCGCTTCAACAAGCAATCATAAAATGGGGCAAAGCTCGCTTAACAACCGTCTCGCTTAGCAATGGAACTTTGGGGCTCCTTTGTGGGTCATAAACAGAGGAACTACCTGCACCTGTGAAAGGTGGAATTCTGCATTTACCAAACGCTGTAGAGCTAAGCAGGATTCAGCACAGTATCAAACAAAAACAAACATTTATTTGTTTCTCAGCTTTTTGGCTGAGATCAAGTGCAGTACCTGATCCCTTTTTTTTTTTTGGACCTGTATAAATGGAAGACATAATGCTTGGGGAAAAGTTGGTGTTGCACTTTAGAATAGAAGAATAGAGTTGGAAGTCCCAAAGGTGGGTTGTTATTGTTTTGTTTTTTTTCTTCAAGAGGCAACTGGACTTTCTGTTTTTTTCTTTGAAGACGTTTCCCTTCTCATCCGAGAAGCTTCTTCAGCTCTGACTCGGATGGATAAATCCTTCCATTCCCCCCCATCATCCAGCCAGTCAGAGCTGAAGAAGCTT
>JANHFK010007611.1:6541-16857 GCA_036250565.1 Sibynophis collaris | reverse complement strand
TCTATCTATCTATCTATCTATCTATCTATCTATCTATCTATCTATCTATCTATCTATCTATCTATCATCTATTTCACCACAAGGCAACACTGCATCATGCAGTAACTTAATAAGTAATGTTAAATAAAAAATATACCAGTTAAATAAGATTATTAATCTATACCTAGGTAATGAAGCATCCAAATCTGAGCTATAACCATGGGAAAGATGAAAAAGAAAGGGAAAGTGGAAGAAAACAGAAAAGGATGAGCAGTAGCAAGGTGAACTGTCTCAATTATAGCAGTGAAAGGTGCTTTGCTAGAGGACTTGAAGGCTAAGATGGGGACAGACTATGCTGAACAAGGTCTAGTTATATAGTCACTAAGAGCTGACCTCAATTTGATGGTATATGATCAATCATTCTTGGTTTAATGCAGCTGGCCGTTCAGTATCTTTTGGAAGCATGTTATATGAACCAGACCACTGCATGAAGCCATACAGATAGTCCTCAACTTATAACCATAACAGAGACTGCCCATTATGCTTGTAAATCATGACAATGGTAAAGCAGGTCATCATCTAACCAGACCCAATTTTACCACCTTTTCTATGCCTCTTGTTAAGCGAATGTTAAGATCATTCAGCAAACTCATTGTTGACTATAAGGTATTTCTGCTGAAAAGCAGAAGTAAAGATCTGTTTTCAGGAAAAAAGTCATAAATCGGACTCATGACTGTAAGACACTGCCAAAAGCCATAAATGTAGGCTGGTTGCTGAGTACCTGAAATGTGGTCATACAATCCGGAGGGTTGTAGGGGGGGGAGGGGGAGTTGTCAAAATTTTGTAAGTACTTTTTGGGGATCCATTGTAACTTTCAACAGTCACTAAGCAACCAGTTGTAAATCAAGGACTACCTGTAATACCATTTGTTTCAGCTCTTTGTGATACCCATAATATCTTTGACTTGTCAACTTGGTTTAGGACAGTGGTGCGAACCCAACCATAATGCTGCAGAACTGAAAAGCAAAATCCTAAATGTAATTCTTTAAAATAAAAAAAAAGGGTTTGCTAAAAAGGTTTAATGTGAAGAGGCCAGTTTAGCTATCATGACATTGAATGAAACTTCAGACACCTACCATGCATAGCATGCTTGGGCCCCGAGAGCAGTTTCACCAAAGCCCAGAAAGCATCTTCTTCATTCATGTACATTAGAAGCAATGCGGTTATGTGGCTCATCCCTTGACAGTATCCAACCTCCTGGGAAAAAGCAGACAAAACTGTTACAAAATCTGTGCACACATGCAAACAACCCTAAAGCAATTGCACTCACTTTTTCTGTAGTAAGGGTAGATAGAGTGTGAATTATGAGATGTTTGGAGGAAGGATATCCCTGAGGATTAGTTCTCTGTCTGACTTTGCACAGAGAACTGAAAAGGAAAGTGAGACTGGGATAACTAGAGCTTCTACAGGACAAGCTACCATGATCTAATTTTTTATTCTGAAGATGTGGAGGGGCCCCTTAAGAGCATGTTGGCTGTGGAATTCTGGGAGCTGACGTCCATGTATCTTAAAGGAGCCAAGGTCAAGAAACACTGCCCTAAGGAAATGTTGACTATAAAGTTAGAAGAAGACAAAGGAGTCCTTTTGTTTCCATTTTCTGCACTTTGATCTGTTGTTATTCCATATCTTTAACTTATTCCATGTAATCTTTCCTCTCCCATGTTTGGATGACTAGATGAGCCCTCATGATGAAATACTAGTTAGTACAAAACAGCTTCAAGACAGAAAATTGAAATGTCCATATTAATTTAGTCCAACCTGTTTCCCAAACTGAGACTATACCATCGTTTAGGGTTTATGCTACCTTAAAGAGTTTTGTTGTGAATTTCATGGAACTCAATCTGACATTTCTGAGTAGGAAGCCACAGAATTATACATAAAGCAAACAAGTTATGGATTTTAGCCCACTAACACAGTTTGGTTTATCCTAGTATTGGTACTGAGCAATTCACTTGTTCAGCTTAATAGATTAAAATGGCTACCCCTCTTCAATTCTTCATATCAGAGGTAAGAAAGAGACCATTGTGGTTTTTTCAGGAACATTTGTAACTTTCTGTTCCAGAATTCCACAACTATTTCTTGTATGTGACCCAACTCGATAACGCTGCTAAAACTTATTAAGCATAACAGGTAGCATTTTATTGGCTGAGTGAATGTATTCATCACCCTTTTTTTACAGTTTCTGATCTTAATGGTTCCAGGCAAACATTTGCAAAACAACCTTTGATAGCATCTGGCCAAAAATCAGTAATATTTTCGTTTTACACCTGTTGGGCCAAACAATACAGAATTACGCCTATACAAACTCGCTGTTTTCATGTCGCCCTTGGGAATTCTATTTCCATGAATTCAATATCGTTTAAGAGTGACCCATGTAACTGACTGCGTATAGATGCAGAGAAACATGCACGGACTAGAGCATCTTACCGTATTATAAACAGAATATGCAGCTAAGACATGGAACAAAGATTGTTGCCTAGGGGGAAAAAAAAAAAGAAGACAGAATGTAACTATACAAAATCAAAATGTGTTTTGGAGCCACATTACAGGAAAAATTACTTGTGATGTAAAATATTGCTTGCTTAATTTCATGTCAGTCCTATTTTGTACATCTGTATAACCCTGAACAGTGGTTATAACTGTATAACCCTGCACACTGAAAGTAGCCTATTACTTACAAAGATCGGTTATCTATCTATTGTGTGTGTGTCTGTGTGCGTATGCGTGAGGGAGTGATAAAAACAAGTACATCAGTGTTCCATTATATGATAAAATATTTACAAAAGCTCTCTTTGAAGGGAAAAAAAAAAGACCAAGCAGCATGTTGTCTATCTGGAAAAGAACTCTGTTACAACCAAAGAAACCGACCACTGAAGGAAAGGGACTGTTATAGAGAAACATTCATGTTACAAAATGTAATACGGTATTTTGTAAAAATACGATGAAACCTTTCTAGCTTTCCCTTCCATTCATTCTCATCCACATTTTAGCCCCAATTTGAATTCTGGCTCCAGGGAGTATGCTGAATCCTCACAAATTTATTTTTTTATCCCATCTTTATTGTTTTTACAAATAATTTAAAGCAGCAAATATATTCAACATACCTTCCTCTTCCTATTTTCCCCACAACAATCCTGTGAGGTGAACTGGGCTGAGAGAGAATGACCGGCCCAAAATTACCCAGCTGGGTTTGATGCCTAAAGCAGGACTAGAACTCACCATTTCCTGGTGATTGGCTCAAGATCATTCAGCTGGTTCTCCTGCCTAAGGCAGGAGTCGAACTGATGGTCTCCTACTTTCCAGCCTGGTGCCTTAACCACTAGACCAAATTTCTTTTGACTTACTTTCCCATTTACTAACTTGGTTTCCTTATCCTTACAAAAGAATTCCTTCCTCTCTTGTGCATAGATACAGTCACTCTGGCTATGTAACAACATCTGAAGTTGAAATTTTGACGACATCCTCCTCCTCTTCCTCCTCCTCCTGACAAAATGTATGGAGACTTGCCAGAGAAAACATGCCATCTTCTAAACTCCCTGCAATCCAAGAGAGGCACCCACCGAAGAGGAAACAGTACAGGCAGTCTTCGAGTTATGAATGTTAACTGAGCCCCACAATTATGATTATTAGTTGTGAGGGTTGTAAAGCAAGTCACAATGTGACTGGGCCTGACTTTCCCACTTTTTTTTTTTTTTTCCAGCAGTAGCAGTCGTGAATGCCACAGTTGTTAAGTGAACACAGTGTTCATGACAGGACGGGTTTTGACAGAAACTGGAAATAAACGCCAGTTTCCAGCAAAAACATATCATATTTTTCGGACTGTAAGACGCACCAGAGTATAAAATGCACCTTAGTTTTTGGGGAGGAAAATAAGAAAAAAGCTGATTGACAGGTGGATCGGCCTCTGGGAATACCCCCAGTCAGCTGTTCCCAGAGGTAAACTTTCTGAAGCTGTTTTGGAGGCTTTTTTTCTGAAGCTTCCTTTCAGAAGCTTTTTTTAGCCTCTGAAACCTCCATTTGAGAGGCTAGGCGGGGCTATATTCGGAGTATAAGACGCACCCAGATTTTCACCCTCTTTGGGGGGGGGGGAAGGTGCGTCTTAAAAAATGGTAAGTTGTGATCATGTAATCACTACATTGCTACAAATCGTTGTAAAAGCGGTCAAGTGGCCGAGCACTTAAACTGTGGTCATGTGCCTGTGGGATTGTGTGCAGATGTTAGCACTTCGAATTCAAATCCGACGGCCCATTTTAGCGATCCACTGTAACTGCCAGTCATAAGTCGAGGACTACTATAACCGGGGGACATGGAAACAAGCTCTCTTTTTGGTGGTCCCCTCCTTCTAGAATACTCTGTCCTTGAAAGTTAGAATGGCTCCTTTCCTGTTAATCATCAGGAGCAGCTCCAATGCTACTCTTCCAGTGCCTTTGGGGGAATAGATGTTATTGTTATAAGTCATGAGAGCTATCTGACAAGGTTTACTGTGAACATTTTCTCAAGTTATTACGTCTCTTGTTGCCGATTATCAATCTGTTGGTTTGATCACCGTTATTCTTGTCTTGTTTACTGTATTGAGCCATTCAAACAAAAATTGTGTAAACAAACCAATCAGGGGAAATGCAATTTATTAAAAAAACAAACAAACCAGAGTTTCGCTCGCATACAGCTTTAGTCATAAGAGGTTGCAATGCTAACCCCATGACACAGTATTTCATCTGAATTGCCTCAAAGTGAAGGAAAAAAACATGTTCAAAAATTAGAACAGGCAATTTAGATACATGTAAGAGCTTGGATAATGTTCAGTGGAATTACTGACATTTTATTTTTCCATTTCACTAACTGTTCTGATAATTCTCCCGAGGTTAAAAAATGGTTTTTAAAAAACAAACGATCTGCAATTTAATCTGCTCATCTCTCAGAGAGGGAGTACAACTGTCTAAAATAATCACAATCCAAAATCTACTTAGAACACCCTCACAACCTAACTAAAGAATAATTTTGTTGGTTCAGTTTTGCAAAAGAGAGCTTTGGGCAATACTTCATAGTAAACACAAGTTGACTGTAATGCTCAAGAAGCCATTTGCAACCTGGTGCCCTTCTGGTGCTTCGGATCTACAACTCACAACACTGGTGGTGAATCTGGGACAGCTGTAATCCTATTGCATCTGTAACCAGCTCTCATAATTTCCAAATATATTTAACCTAAAAAAATACTGAAAGAATACTGAATTTTCTTCAGACGTATCTATATAGCTATGGGAGGCTACCAAATATCATTTTTGGATTAATAATCGGGATTCTTTGAAAGTTAATCCCAGCAAGCAATTTAGGAACACTTTCGTTCAAGATAGTTTAGTATTTCTTTCTGGCACTTTAAAATGCAGGGTAACAGTTTTTAAAAATTTGCTTGGACCATTTCAAAACCAAATGCAGCATTCAGGATTTAAAATGGGAACATATGCCTCTGTTTCAATGTTAAAATGTTCCTATTTTAAAAACGTAAAACTCTTTTCTAGAAATCTTGCTAAGGATGCTTTTCTTATGTGGATGCCAGCCTGTTAATTACAGATGAGCTTGATTCTGCTTTGAATTTCAGAGCAACACATGTATTTTTGAGTTCAGATCTCCTATGGCAGAGAGACAATACTGATAGAAGAAAATATCTGCAGTTCAGGGTCCTTGGTGCTCTCTGAGCTCGGTAGTTTTCTTGCAGACATTTCATTACCCGACTATGTAACATCATCAGTGCACAAACCTCTGCAAGAAAACCACCAAGCCCAAAGAATACCAAAGATCTCATAGACAGACAATAAACTGGAATCAAGGGGGTGGGAGGAAAGTAGGACTCAACATTTTGTTGCACCTCTGTATAGATTAAATCTCTTGATTTAAAAAAGCAACAAGATCCACATGAAGGGACTCGATTTAGCTTCACTCACTTTACTCCATATCTATCTCTGAACATGATGTGATCCCGATAGGTCCGATTAACATCAAGATCTATTTGCCGGATATCTGGAGAGATTCCTCTTGCTCGAGTTTTTAAAGTCTAGGGGGAGAAAGAGAGAAACAATCAACTAATGTATATACACCAAGATTTCACTGCTCATTATAGCTCATCATCCTCTCTACTTCTCACAAAGATCATAAACCTATTTAGCTTGGGCTGACGGAAGCAGAACAGAATTGCTCTCTTACAAAATATCTTCTTCCAACAAGAGACAGGATTTTAAGTACAGGTAGTCCTCAATTTACAACAATTCATTTAATGACTGTTCAGAGTTACGGCACTGAAAAAAATGTGACTTTTTCACACTTATGACTGTTGCGGCAACCCCATGGTCATGTGATCAAAATTCGGACATTTGGCAACTGGTTCATATTTATGATGGTGGCAGTGTCCCAGGGTCACCTTTTGTAACCTTCTCACAAGCAAAATCAATGGGGAAGCCAGATTCACTTATTAGTTAACTTTACAACTGCAGTGCTTCATTTAACCAAGATTTGTGGCTCAGTGGTGGTGGTAAGTCGAGGACTGCCTGTACAAGCAGTCAGCCAGAGTGAATATCCCTCTGAACAGCAACAACAGGGAAATTCACGTGGAAAAGGATATTATATTCACATGCTTCTGCTGGCTTCCATATTTCCAACTGGAAAGAACCATGACAAGGAATGTTGATCTAGAAAACATTTTGGCCTAACCCAGTATACCTCTTGGGGAAAGGAATGAAAGGAACATTTCAAATTTATTCTATCCATCAGTGAATGTTGTGGAAAGTCAAAGGTGGCATGAGGTAAGAGAAGCAGTTACTTCTGAACTTTTTGCATGTTGCAGAAAATTCTACCTATCAATCAAGCCATCCAGATGTTTAAGAACTTCCAGAATTGTAGAGGTCATGTGCTAAGAAATTCTGAGAGCTGCAGTCCCAGGGGACATCAGTTTAGGAAGAGCACTGTATTGTAACTGTGGGGTTGAAAGGGAACCACCAAGCTCACTTAGACACACTAAGGACACCTTAGTTCAACCCTGAGCTACTAATATTCTCTCCTATTGGTAGCATCCTACATAGGTTTTGGTCTACAGGCTGAGTATCTGCCCTAAATTACAGTTTTTGACAGCACAATGACCTACCAATTTTCCCTGAAAGTGAAAGGAAATAGGTACATTGAGTCTCTGGCAGGTTTAAGTGTAATTATTAATTTCCCAAGCAAAACAGTACCAGATGAACTCCTATGTTCACCACCCCATCATTTCAAAACTTCTCTGGATTTCCAAATTGAAAAGTAACAATTTAAGTATAAATGCAACATTCAAAAGAGAATGTAAAAAACAGAATAAACATGACACAAGGCTGTTCCTTGGTGTACCTACAGCGTTTACTTATCTGTTTTATTAACTAGATTATTAACTCGAGTTGGACGGTCCAACTCGAACAATGTGACTCTGTATGGCACACAATACACAGGCATACACACAAAACAAACAATAAACCAGGGCAGGTAAGGGAAAATCTTGGTTAATGATCCTGAGAAACCACAGTGGTTCTGAGCATAGCATAAATTTTTGGTATATTCAATACTGAAATCTGGAAAAAGAACAGCTGTACAAATCTTCAAGTATACAAAATAAGTTGGAGTTATACTCGGGTTCTTGCCTAATGGATAATTTTAATTTAGGGTTCCTATTACTCAATACTTTCCAGAACTCAAAAGATTAAAAATTTGGAAAGAATGGCATTCATTTTACCCCTCTTAAATGGGGTAAAATTTGCTGCATTATATAAAATAAAAGCTCTATGTTTCACTTTCTGGCTTGGAAACTCACGTTATAATAACCTCTCATTTCTTCTTTCATTTTTGGGACATCGAGCAACAGGGACCAGATTTCACCTCTCAGCTGCAATGGAATTCCTTTATAGATTCGCCTGTGAAACTGTGCCCGAAAAAGAAAAGCAAATGTAATTAACATATATAGACATAAATCGGAGTGAAATTATTACATGATTGCTCTTGCAATATCAAGAGGTACAGGTAGTCCTCAACTTACAACTACAATTGAGACCAAAATTTATGTTGTTAGGGGAGACATTTTGTTAAGTGAGCTTTGCCCCATTTTATGACCTCTCTTGCTTGTTAAGTGAATCACTGCAGTTAAGTTAGTAACACGATTGTTAAGTGAATCTGGCTTCTCTCATTGACCATGGGATGCTGCATTGGTCATAAGTATGAAAAACGGTCATGGGTCACTTTTTTCACTGCCATTGTAACTTTGAACAGTCACTAAACAAGCTGTTGTAAGTATGTTAGTGATATGCTTTCAAAGCAGAGATGGCTCTTAAGATTGGATTGGAGGCGAAATTAGGCACTGCTGAAAATTGGTAATGCTGCAGATCTCGTCAACCAAAGACTGGTGGGGATCAGAAGACAGGCCTTTTCTGCAGTGGCCCCTGCTATGTGGAATATCTTCCCCTCACAGATTAGCTGCTTTCTATTTTATCTCTATTTTACTATGTCACATGGTACATAGAAAATAGTGGATTTTGTAAACCAGCCCAACATGGCTCTTATTTTTAACTATGCAGTCAAAACTAAATCCTTCAGAACTACGCACTTTTTCAAGCCCATGCACTTGAGAATGAAAAAGAGTGTGATCCTTCAAATATCAAATTTATAGGAGTTAATAAACTGCATTTTTACCACCTGTTCCTAATAACATGCAGCCAACATACATACAAATGATATGTTCACCAGTCAGCTCTGACACAGTATGTGTCCACTTCATCCTTCTGTTCAAAGTTTTAATTCCTATCCTAATTACTACTTTTGAAATTGGAATACAGATTTATTGATGGTTATGAAATGTATTCTTGATATGAGATAAATAAAAAATTTTAAAAGCTAATAGGCTTTACCTAGCATCACTGAAATTGATCAGAATCAAAATCTACTAGTAAGTACGCAAATGAGCAGATTTGTGGGGCAGAGATATCTGTTTTGGTTTTTTTAATGTATTTCTTTTATCACACAAGAAATAATTCAGCCTTGTATTTAACCAATCCTAAAACCATGACCACATAACAAAACATTCATCGGTCTTTCTATAATGTCAATAATAACAAAATCCATCCACATAAAACTCATAAAACAGTTCTGAAAATGTCAAAGTGCTTTATATTCTCGAAATGTATCCATACCAGTGTTTCCCAGCATGCTAGCTGGGGAATTCTGGGAGTTGAAGTTCACACATCTTAAAGATGTCAACGTCGAGAAACACTAATTTACAATTCTTTGGGGCAAGTTATTGCTATATCCATTTTTCATACACGAATTACAGCTGACACTGTGATTTGTCATACTACAAATCACTATCAAATCTAGAGAACAAGTGTACAATTATAGCTATTCCCAAACCAAGACTTTAAAAATTAGAATTGCAGCCCACTTTAAACTTAGAATTGCAACTTCTTCTTCTTTTTTTTAAACAGAGCTTCAGAATTCTAATTAAGGGAATGTCAGAATTCAATATAACAGCTATGCCTTCACAATTGAAGCCTGTGCCTTTGTAATGTGTGTGCAAAACAAACAAACAAAAAAGAGGCAGAATTTGAATTGCATGGCCATGATTCCTTTGTTGATATTCCTTAGCCTGCTCCCACCCTCACGCCACTGAACATAATTGAAGTGGGATGCAGGAAGGAGATCTGCAACTTATATGTTTAAGTAGGTTTTAAACATAGAATATCAGTGGCTGAGGGTGAGAACATTACATGCACTAAAACAACACTGCCTGTAACGAAGGGGAAAGGCGTTTTCTAACAAAGGGGCCTACTAGTCATCCAAATCATTCAAAATATAGAACATAAAATAATACAGTTGAAAGGGAGGTCCTTCTATTCCAACCCTCTACTCAAGCAGGAGACCCTATACCAGGGGTGGGCAATTCATTTCCCCAAAGGGCCACATGAGAAACTGGGATTGTTGTGGAGGGCCTAACCAATGGAGCTGTGAAGGTGCTTAGTTATGCCAAACACTCATACGTATTTTATATATATTTATTTTGATTGAGTTTATATATATATATAACTCAATCAGTTGCCTTCAAAATAAAAGCAATCCATAGGTACTGGACAGGGACAGCCAAAGGGCCAGATATGGCCCAGGGGCCATAAAATGTCCACATCTGCCCTATATCATTCTGTCCAGCTTCTGGAAAACCTCTCGTGAAGGAGCACCCACAATTTCTGGAGGCAAGATGTTCCACTGATTATTTCAGTGAC
>JANHFK010007610.1:0-20727 GCA_036250565.1 Sibynophis collaris | reverse complement strand
CATACATACATACATGCATAAGGTTATGCTGTTGCTTATATTGAATATTTCTATCATTTATGTTAACTTCACCCTTTTGCAGTTATCATTTTATCCAATTTCTTTTCTCTAGGTCCCACTATAAAGTGTCTGGTTTTCACAAGAAAAAACAACACAAACGGTTAAAAGCCCTCAATTTTTGCTGTTTATCAACTGATTTGGAGAATAAAAGTCTGATTTTGGGAATAAGCCTTCACCATTGCTTGTCAAAACAAGCCATGATAAATGTTTTACAGACGAGGTAGGTGGACGCTGGCTCTTGCTTGTGTGCATGAACAATAATAATCATGGTCTTACATCAGAAATAAAAGTGCATCAGTATAACTCAATATCTGAAGAAATGAATACAAATGTATCATTCAATAGGCTTTTTAAACATGTTTGTTAAGATGAACAATCTCTGTCCTATATTTATCCATTTATGTTATAGTACAATATTTGATTTGCAAAACTCTAACTTGTATTCTATCACAAGGAAATTTTTGTCGTTGTTTGGATTTGAAGAAATTTTAATATTAGGGGGATGTTTACACTTGCCCCATGGAAGAGGAAAAATATAGAACCATGCATTTGCAAAAAAAAGAAAGGAAGAATGCATTATAAGTCATATTTAAAGAATGAAACGGTGACACTCCAATGCGTGTTTTATCTTGATTTTCTCACTATCAATTGTTAAACAGTAATCTTTCTGGGGAGAAAGAACTTTTGCTTAGAAAACTTTGCAGAACATGACATACATTGATGATGATGAACAGATAATAAGTTAATAAAAATATTGAGGC
Organism: Sibynophis collaris; assembly: GCA_036250565.1. NCBI lineage: Eukaryota > Metazoa > Chordata > Lepidosauria > Squamata > Sibynophiidae > Sibynophis > Sibynophis collaris. Next base: position 19,906 of record JANHFK010007610.1, on the reverse strand, counting down.
CTCTGTGTTTAAAGATATTTTTAGTTTTCTCAACTGAAGAAGTGACAGCAGTATTACAATGGATAGTAAATATGATATGGTATAATAGCTTAACTCAAGTTTTTTTTATTGTGGTATGCAATAGACATTTGACACTTCCACTGTAATTAAAACAGATCTGTCATAAAAGGGTATCCAAGAGATTATCCAATTGATAACCAAGCCTGCAATCTCTAGGTTTGTTTTTAGGTTAACCTTATAGCCTGTATTGCTCACTTTGAGAGTTGGCTAGTTTTCTTTTTTTTTCTTTAGAAAGCAAAACATTATTCATTTTTATTTGCTTTTTAAAAAGAAACTTATTTGCCAAAGATATTGAAGAGCTACTACCAGAATAGATGGATACACTCAGAGAGATGGATAATCTATGAGTCACAGCCCCAACTCATGTAGGAGTTCACATGTTAGACTTGATTATTGCTTGGAACAAATGTGATATATAAATGTTAACATCTGCCCTTTAATGTGGTCAGATAACTCTCTAATTGCTATGAATCTGACCAGCACTACCAAACAGGAGGATAGACGCATTTGATTGGCCTGGCCCAAGAACATAATGGATCCATTTGGTTTCCAAAGAATTCCTGGGGGTGATTTCTAAACACTGGTGGGTCTCTGTGCTGAAGTATTGTTCTTCAGCTGGGAATAATTGGACAGCTGCAGCTTTGCATATAATTGCACCTAGGTGACCTCTTCCTGAACACCAGCTCATGAGAACTCCTTGGCTTCCTGAAAAGCTCCAGGAAGTGAAACAGCAGAGAAACCTAAAGCCACATCAAGAAAAGACAAAAAGCAAACCTTTCTGGATCTTATAAGAGTGTAGCTTGAGTTTACATGTCCTAATATCAGTGCTAAAGTACCTATTACTGATCCATAGTTTGCTATTCAGTGGCCTGTTTAAAGTTACCCTTACCATATTAAATAAAGTTGAGAAAAATAAAATAAAATCCTATTGAGGTAACTAAGAGTGTTCCTTGAAAGGTTAATCCAGAGAGTTTGATTCTTTTGGTTCTGAGCAAGGGGATAATGTTCTTCATACTATTGGCTCTTACCCTTGTGGTTTGGGTGCCTGTCTTTCTGCTTGGTGAAAGTCTCCAAGGAGCTATCAGGTGACTGGGCCTGGGTATTGGTTAATACCAGGGGTGGGTTCTACTTACCTTCGCTACCGGTTCGCAACGGGAGTGTGTGTGCGCATGCACAGAGCGTCCGTGATGATGTCTGGGTGAGTGGGCAGAGCCTCCCGCTGCCACTACTATGAGTTCGCAAGATCCAAAGCGAACCGGTAGGAACCCACTACTGGTTAATATACCCTTGAGAGAGGCAGTACTACTCCCTGTCTTTAGAAAGGTGGTAGTGTACCTTCTTAAGAAGCTATCACTTAATCTAGCCATATTGGATAACTGTTGTCCAGTCTCTAACATTCTCGTTTTAGGGAAGGATATTGATAAGGTTGAAGAATAGTGGAGGAAATAGATTGTCTAGATGCTTTTTCAGTCTTATTCCAGGCCTGTAAATGAGCCTGGGATAGTGGAAGTGTGACTCTCACAGTATTGCTGCACCTTTAAATGGCTTTTGAGACCTCTGTTTATTGTAGCCCGACTTCAAGAGTTAGGCATAGGGGACATTATTGTATTGTGGTTTTTCTTCCTTCCTGAAGGGGAGTTTTCAGTCAGTAGTAATACTTGATACTTTAGCCCTCCTATTTAATATTTATATGAAGCTGCTGCAGAGGATATTCATTGGCATGGAGTCACATATCATCAGTATGCTGATGATGCTTATCTTGACATTGGGCTGAACAAGAAGTTTTGTTCTAGTCCTGGAAGGTTAATTAGGATCTGATGAAGAAAGCTCAATCCTGACAAAGCAAAGTAACAATGGACATGGAGAATTTCCAGTACCAGAGACATTCCATCTTTGGTTGTACTTCCTTTCTTAGAACTGGTTCATAATCTGGTGATTCCTCTGGACTGCCACCTTCTGACAAAGAGCCAATGGCAAATGTGACCAGGTTACATCTGATACGTCAGATGATCTCAAAACTGGCAGACATTATTCTGGATCACTTGTACCTTAGCCACTTATTACCGAATTACTGAAATACATGTGGGGCTTCCCTTGAAGAGCATCCAGAAGCTTAGACTGATTCAGAATGCATTGACTGCATTGGCTTGAATAGTGGAGAAAGCTTTACATTTCTCCCAAGTAACACTTCTATTTCAAGAGCTGTACTGGGTGCTTGTTTTCTTTCCAGATGTTATTCAATGTCGTCTTTAAAGTCCTCCATGGCTTAGAGTTGGTTATTTATGGGATTGTCCTCTTGCATGGTAGGCTGAGCTCTCTCTTTTAAGGGTCATCATTTTAGATGCTGCAGGAATGAACCTTCTCAATCCCAGATTTCATTTTTGAAGCAGCATATTCCCAAAATTAGGTTGTCCTCCATTCTGTTCATTTTGAGAAAGGCCATAAAAGCATGACTTTTCAAGAGCACCTTAAGTTGGAATGGATATCAGTAGTGATCCTCTCTTGCTATGAATTTCTTTTCATAAAATGTTTTGGCTGGTCCTTGAATATTGAAGTTATTCTACCTGCAATCATTATTCCTTTGGAAACACATTTCCATGAGTCCATGCCATGTAATATTTAAATAACTGCATGAGTAGGTCTCAGTTGATTATAGCCATATCATGAATATAAAATGCAAAGTGTTTTTACCTTATTAATAAAGAGACTGCAAGGTGGATTTTATCAATATACCTTTGCTTATATTCATATATAATATATAACATGTTATGAACATTGGGTGTATCCTTTTGAGATACTTGGACAAATATTATAATTTAAACTTTTTGTTGGCATTCTTATTGTTTTGGTATGACTGAGAAAATAGTTGTTCTTTTAAATAGAATGAAAAATAATCTTGATTACAAAGTAAATTAAAAAATCAGTATTCAATTTTTTTTTTTTGATGTATTCAATTTTTGATGGCTGTAGTGTGGTGTAATTACGGTAAGCTAGTTCATTCATAAGAGACCTAAACTAAAATGTCTATCGCAATATTAAATAAAAATCAACAAACCTTGTTATGTGACTTCTACTTTACAAATGGTGGCTTTCAATGGGGAAATGGAGAGCCAATCTAATGTGATGATAAAGGTGCTGGCTTAGAAACCAGAAGAGTGTGAGTTCTAGGCCTCCTTTTAATATGAAAGGCAACTGGGTAACTTTGGGCCAGTTCTTCTCTCGGCCCAACCCACATCACAGAGTTGTTGTAGAGAAAATAGGAATTGGGAGAATTAGAGATGTTTGCTGCCTTAAGTTAATTAAATATAAAGAGGGGATAAAAATCTAAGAATAGTAGCAAAATAGACATTCAGTGGTGTATAGCGCTACAGTAGCATCACTCTAGTCCCATTGTGCTAGAATAATTCATGTTCGGTTACTCTCCAAAAACTGAAATGAATATTTCATTAAAACATTTTTATGCTGAAATTATTCCTAATTAGGATATAAATAAAGGTGTTGGTCTAACAGGGTATTTGATTCAGCTATCTTAAATTGGAAATATTTTTCTCCCTCTTCTTACCTCTTTTCCATTGAGTTTTTCAGGCTGGCCAGGGAAAGTCCCAGTGCTTTTGTAAAAGCCAGAATTAGCAGGTGTTGTAAACATTCATGCTCCCTGCTTTTCTTCTATCTGGAAGGAATTGACTGTTTGCAAATGCCTGGGAGAAGACTGCACATACAAACAGTAGGGGATCAGTTTGCCTTGTGTAAGCTGTGCAGTCTAGTAGCCTGAAAAATCACAAATAATTTTCATTGTTATATTGCTGGAAACTGCCTTAAGGTTTGGAAAGGCCCAGAATAAATGTTTTCAATAAGTAAAAGAAACCCACAAAGTATATGATAGTTAGTTCTATAACTAACTGACCTGAATAAGTTAAAACTTGACAGTTCTGCACCAACTCTTTCTCTTTTTCTCCTTGATTTCTGTGGGACCATTAAAGACAAAAGCAAATTTTATGTGATGATCGCAGATCAACCCATATTTCTTTAACTGTTTCAAACCCAGTCTGAATCAGAAACTTCAGGGTCAATTAAACAATTCCACAGCAATCACTGAAAAAGAACATAATGCTGTTATGTTCTTAGTATGTCCTATTAAAAATCCAAAATTGTATAAATAACCGGAAATACATTAATCAGAATTGGAGCGAGTGAAATTTTGTAGACAAGGAACATTCTATATTTGGATCACCACAGCTAACCAAGCTCTTCCCAACAGCCCTACATAATACATAGCATATGTTATAAAAAGAAGAGCAACGACCATCGGAAGAAATGATCTACCACTGTTCACGGAGGGGGAAAAAAAAGATCTTCAGCAGAGGTCCTTCCCTTCACCTGCTGTCTGATACATTGTGTAACTAGAGACACCAGAGTTTGTTTCTTCTTACTCTGCGTGCAAAATACTATAGATGTGCTATGGAACAAGCTGGAACTATCCCTGACCTGTACAGGAGATGTAGAAGAAATTGCTAGTCTTGATACTTTTTCTTTTTTGTATCTTTCAATATTATGATACCATTTTATGCCATAATATTTAGATGAACACCAGTTGCACTTACGCTGAACAATTCCAATGATTGTCCTGTTAACCCTTCAAAAATATTTCCTTATGCCGTTTTTGCTGCTCAAATCTATACTCTAATTCACAATTATTGAATTACAACAAATGAATCACTGCAAAATTGTAGTCTGAGTTTTAAGTTAAAAATGTAAAAACATGGAAGATGGTTCGAAATTGCATTTGAAAGATTCATTTTCTCCTAGCTTTCAACATAGGCAAATGACAGAATTTACCAATTACTCCCAGGTTGGGAATAATAGCTGTGGGGGAAAAAATATTCCTCTCTTCCAATGGTGATCTGGAAGTGGACCTATGGTCTTAACATTATCCAGGAAGGAATAAGGGGCACCATAGGATGAGTTGTGGCAGATAAGTGGGTCCAGGTTATTCTTGGATTTGTTAGGATGCTGCAACTGGTTTCATGTTATTTTAAGACTTTTATGGCTTATAATGCAGTTTGCTTTCTCATTTCAAAATGCCACCCTGGGTTAGAAAGCACTCTGGGAGTTAAAAAGATGTGGGGCTGCAGATTGTCCATCCTGTTTCTAGAGATAGTCCAGAAATATTCATGCATTCAAATCCATTTCCTTTTCACAGCTGAAACCTTTCAAACAACACCCAATCCTCAGCATTGATGCAAGAGAAGCTAGTCAAACATTGCAAGATGACAGATGAGCCTATTAAAGAGATCTTGGGAAGTTCCAAGTGTCCTCAGTGTGCAACACAGGAGAAAAGCAACAACAATGACTACAGGGTAATAGCTGTCCCTTTAGTGAGTGAATGCCAACTGACGGCTGCTACAGGGGGAGCTGAACTCTCCTGCTACCGCTGTACAATCCCATTTGGGGTGGTGATCCTCATTGCTGGGGTGGTGGTCACTGCAGTAGCATATAGCTTCAACTCCCATGGATCCATCATCTCTGTATTTGGTTTGATTCTCTTGTCATCTGGACTCTTTTTGCTGGTGTCAAGTGCATTATGCTGGAAAATCCGCCAGCACCACAAGAAGACCAAGAGGCGTGAAAGCCAGACAGTTCTAGTGGCTAACCAGAGGAACCTGTTTGCTTAAGAACTACATTAAAAAAAAAAAAACCTTCTAAAAAAGACAGAGAGAATGCAATTAGTCACAGAATGCACAAATCTATTTATTTTCATTTGGGCTACAGGATGTCTTTTATTAATGACTGTTTGGATTTATCAATGTTAAGTAAACAGTTCTTGCAAAATCAGGAATAATTGATATCCATTTTATCATAAACATATTTCAAGGTGAATTAGGTTTAGTAGTTTCTTCCTTCCATTTAGCCTCCTATCGGCATTTACCCCTCTCTCCATTTATATTATAAACCTGAAAGCAAGACAAGCTAAGGTGAGAAAACATATTCTAGTCAAAGATAGCAATAAGCCATTGATAATGTATATATGCCCATAAGAACAAGGTAATTCTTTGTAAACAGCTATCTCTTTTCATAGAATTATTTGTTTCAAGTATATATATATATAATATATATGTAACAAGAGCTTGAATTACTTTCCTGAAAAGCAACTTGTGAAAGCCATTGGGAAGAGGAGCCTGTGAACAATTCTATTATGGCTAATAATTGCAAATAAATCTGTGTCACTATAGTGGTAAATAATTCTATATTTTTCTGTCCTACAAAAGGCAGGGAAGCACCTAAACTTTAGCTACTCCAGATTTCCCTTGAAAAAATCAGTTTCTGCCTGTTGTTTACCTTTATGTGGAACAAAGAGGTCCTGCCTCAGTACCATCTCCCAAACTGAAAATAGCAATTTCATTGCATGCTTCATTGATTAGCATGTTTGCTTGATTTACAAAGAGCTGCAAATAAAGCAATCCCCTTTTTCCTTCTACACCCATTTGGAAAACCCATCTTGAAATGTTATTTGCGTCCCCGTCCTTATGCATTGCCTCTGCTTACTGCCGTCCTCCTCAGCTCCGTCTTCTGCACCAAAGATTTTTGTTATACTCCAAGCTATTCTGAATGCTTGGATAATGCTGGAAGCAGGAAATGTCAGGAAAATTGAGAAGGCGATCAGAAAACACCTAAAAGTGCCAAAAGCCTGCTCATGGCATTCTCCTCCAATTTTGTGGCATTACATTTTCAATAGATGAAAAGTTCATATACATATTTTATCAACTTATTTCTTTAAGGCCTAGAGTAGCTGCATTAGTGAATTCTCAGATCACTTCTCTATTCTTGTTTTGTTCCTAAAAAATTTATGGTACTTTTTCAAGAGAAATATTGAACTTTTTACAATTTTGGGTGCTCAGGGGAGGGGGATTAATATTTAAGACACAAATTAATCTCTATGCTTATTAGCCCAAAGTAAACAAAATATCTGTATAACTAAAAGTGACTTTTTTCTATAAATTTCATTATTATAATGCTCTCATACTTAGCACTTTGGGGTGGTTTTGATATTTTTTTAATGAACCCTTCATTTTAAAAATAATAAACAATTTCTGCTGCTAGAGCTTCACAAGGTTATTTCCATTCTGATCTGGTACAGGTAATCCTCATCTTATGACCACAATTTAGCACAACATTTATGTTGCTAAGTGAGAAATTTGTTATGGGAGTTTTGCCTCATTTTACAACTTTTCTTGCCACATTTGTTAACTGAATCACTGTAGTTGTTAAATTAGTAACAAGATAGTTAAGTGAATATGGTTTTCACATTGACTTTGCTTGTCAGAAGGTGATCACATGACCCGAGATACTGAAACCATCATAAATATGAGTCAGACGTCACACATCCAAATATCAATCACATGAGGGGTGCTGCAGTGGTCATAAGTGTGAAAAATGGTCATAAATCACTTTTTTCAGTGTCTTTGTTAACTTCAAATGGTCACTAAATGAACTGTTGTAAGTCGAGGACTACCTGTACTGATCCATCCCAGAAGACCAGTATGGATATGAGTGATATGAATGCAAAGCCACAGATGGCTTCAATGTATTTTGTTCATCCCTGCCCCACTGAAATTCTAAGGAACACCTGAAACCAGAGAGGAAGAACATTTAAACTATGCAGATGGAACTTTTATTCATTCCCTGAAAGCTTGTACAATTATTGATTATTAAGTGCAGTTGAACCTTTAAAAGTCTGCTAGTGTTGAACTTTTTCTTCTGCATCTTTATTTTAGAAATGTATGGGGCAGTGTATGCAAAATTTATGTTAAAAACTTAAAATACAATAAAAGATCCTATGAACCAAGCCTAAAGCAGTAAAATTTCAAAAAGCTGAAATCAAATACAAATTGAAATGGTAACATGTATATACAAATTAAATGCATTAAATGCCAATAAAATGGTTCTAGCAGATCATTGAATTTAATTCAGAGTGGATGCCAGCCATGTTTCACTTGTACGCCAAGTGATGCTGTGACTGTCCTTTCACAGCACCTAGAGGCTGTAGGGGTCTGGATGGGGGACAATAGACTGGTACTGAACTTTGATAAGATGGAATAGTTGTGGACTTTTTGGATCCAGAGGTTTATCATCGTTCGTTCTGAATGGAGTGGCTCTACTCCAGACAGACCGGCGGTGAAATCCAGCTGGATCTCATCCGGCTCATGCGAACTGGTAGCGCCAGTGGCAGGAGGCTCTACCTACCCGCCGGGACGTCATTACGCTCTATTATTTACCCTCCCGCGCACTCCCATTTCTGAACCGGTAGAGAAGGTAAGTGAATTTCACCACTGAGACAAACCTGATGTGCAACGTGGGGATTTTCCTAGACTCGTGACTCCTGCTCAAAAAGCAGGTGGCAGTCATGGTTAGAAGAACTTTTGCACAATTTTGGATTGTGTGCCAACTGTACCCTTGTCTGGATTGTGAGGCCCTGTGCTCAGTGACTCATGTTCTGGTCATCTGCCATTTGGATCATGCACTCTACATGGAGCTACCCTTGAAGAGTATTTGGAAGCTACAATTGTTCCAGAATGCAACAGTACAGACAGTTTTGAGGCTCCTAGGGTAGCACATGTGACATCACGTTGCACTGGCTGCTGATCTGCTTTCAGCAGTCTTGCTTTCAAGGTGTTGAATTAACTTATCTTTAAAACCCTTTATGGCACAGGTCCATGATATCTGAGGAGCCATCTTTTCTCAATGGGATTGGCCCTTTCTCCACATGCTAGTAAAACTATCCTATTGCGGACTCCATCAGGCAAGGAATTGCAGCTGGGGGGGTCTAGGAGAAAAGTCTTTTCTGCCCCTGCCTTTTGGACCATCTTGCCACTGGAGGTGAGATCTATCCCCCCCACTCCTGATCTTCAGGAAATGCCTTAAAATTAGGCTATGTCAGTTGGCATAGGAGAAGCTGTTGGCTGAAGGTGACTAGTATAGTAACAGAGAAGCTCATTGCCTAATTTCGTATACCCTCCACCTAATTTCAACAGCCTCTTGCAGGAACAAAATTCAGACTTTGTGTAAGTGATTTCAGCTTTCCCCGGCAACCTCCTCTCTAGGAGGAGTCCTGCAAAGGAGAAGGGCGGGGTATAAATGAAATAAAAATAAAAATAAATAAATAGGAGTAAAAGAGCAAAAGGGCAATAGAGAGACTGAAAAAGTTCATGCCAGAAACATGATGGCCCTGCTTCACTCACTGTTGCTTTGCCATTGAACTTCACTGATGTAATCTGACTCCCAACCAGACTATGCTTGCAGAGATGTGTTGCTTGGTCAAAAAAAAAAATGTCCCCCCAAATACAAAGCATGAACCTCAGATACATATAAGTTCTTGTACCCCAAAACAACACTTGGGGCGAGAGACAAAGTTGGTCGCGGAATACTATTACTTTTATCTCTCTACATGCCAAAGAGGCTGTAATTTGGGGTATGTCCAGGACTTGAGCAAAAGCATCTCAGCCTATTTCCAGTGTTAAGACTCAGTTCTGTGGCATGTTAGCATGTTAAGTAGTAACAACAGAGTCTATCCGATCATGTTCAAAGTGTCATTCCTTCCTCGGTGTGTAAGATTCATCTGGGAATAGACTGAAAGTTTCCAAACTAAAGGATGTGACTTGGGTCATGACATCCTGCACTGTAGACTGTAGTAGAAAAAAGATCCAAGGTTGTTGGTGAAATTGGCCATTGTAGTCCTACATTTTAAAGATAGAGCCATAAGGCTGAGTAAGAATCTGCTCTCCTACAGATGGATGTAAACCTATGGCTCAGTTGTGTATACAACTGAAATGTCCTTTTTTTTTTTTTGTCCAATAGAATTTGCTTGTAAGTAAATGTGAATAGGATTGCAACTTTTAAATTATGAGTGCTGTAATGGTCTGTGTCTAGAGAGATGTAAAATCAAGCCCCAGAAATTTCCTCTCAGAATATTACTGGCTTTCTCCAAATGAAGGAACGGTAGAGATATATCATTGAATGAATAACCCCAACCCTTTTGTTAAAAATGCGCACATGGAAACAGTGCTCACAACTGAGACCCTAGCCTTCTAAAGTGCAAGCTGTGATTTAAATAGAGCAGCAGCTATACATATGGGAGGGGATGTTTAGACTCCGTATTTGTGTTGCTACACTCCACAGTTACCAGACACTATAATAAAATCACTTGCATCAGAGGAAAGCTGACCACACATTTTAGCACTTTTCATAGCTCGAACTTAATCACGGCAGGAAGCTTTCCTGCTACTGGGGGAACATATTGCGTCACTAGAACATCTGACACGGGTATCTTATGTCAATCACTTTGCTTAAGGTCATTAAAAATATTAGGGGGTGTTCTCTTACAATATAAAGCTGTGGCACAGAGTGACAATTAGCAGGACATACAGCATTGCTAAATCAGTGGACAGAGGATTTAAAAACCCACAGAATGAGGGCAGTGGTTATCACCTGCAAGGCAAAGAGTGACCCTCCCATACTAAAGCAATAATTCTGATTAAGCTTCAACTAGGGAAACAAAGACAGCATGTTCTGGCTGTAATATGCTTTTTTTTTTTCTTCCCCTGCTGGAATTTTGTTTAGCCCAGCAATTTGACTGTGTGTATTGTAAAATTCAGGTGCACTGAAACCATCAGCCAACCATCTGAATGGCACGTGAGTATAGAAAACAGAAATACTTCTCTCAAGGATGATATGAGAGAATGAGCCCTTTTTTTTTTTTGACCCAAACTTTCAGCTCAATATCATGCAAGGCTTTTCAGATTTGGATCGGGTTTCAAACTCCTAAATGTCATGGTGGGTCAGAGGTGATGGAACAAGAACCCTTATGCAGATATGTGTAGCGGACAATATCTCTTTTGCAACATGTATGTTCTGCTAATTGTCACTCTTTATATTGAAGGGAACACCCCCTAATATTTTTAATGACCTTAACCAAAGTGATCTCTTATTGGCCATTTATTTAGGCAAAATGAGTATAAAAAGCATAATTCAACAAAAAAAAAATGAATTAGGGAGGGATGATTGCTGGAAATGAAATAGCTTCCTATGCACTAGTAGGCTTGCTCAGGAAGAGCAAATGGGAGGGGATTTCTTTTTCAGATGTCCTTTGATTCTTTGTGAATGTTCTCTTCTTTGTTGGCCCCATTGAAAGAAATAATACATCCAAAGGTATTACCTAGTCCCACTCACTTCCACTCTGAAATTCCCCCAACTCAAGATATTCCTCAGTGGTATTTACATCTGGTAATGGCCCTGCCTGATTCACAGAATCAAAGGGAGTCCAAATAACGGCACTTTCCAGTTTAACTGCTCTACCCCCTATCATACCTTTTGACTTTAACTTCATGGAGACAATGTTTTAATCAGGAACATCAGGAAAAATAACTACCTTTTGTGTCTTTTAATTGATTGGCCTAGAGCTGTCTCACAGAAGTGCTCCCAAAACAAACTGGCAGAGGAAATAACACCAATAATACTTTAAATGTATCCCCCAATTATGCTCATTATTTATCTTTGCTCAATTATTAATTTCTACATCTATGTCTCCATGTATGCCAAATGATATTAACTTGTTTTCATATTGATTCCACTAGGATCTCTCTGGTTCAGTACATGATTCACCAAATGGACAGAGCTATATCCTATGAAGACAAGTCCACTCTACTTCCATTCAGGAATCAAAAATTCTAAAATAGAATCTTGTCTGCATTGGATAAAGCTGGATTATCAGAAAGATTTCCTCCCTTCTCCTAAAAAAAAAAAAAAATCAAGAGATGAGCATTCCCAATCAGTTAGATTCCCTTTCTGTCTCAAGAGCTCACTTTGTGAATTGAATTAACAGCTTTCCTGGAAAACTGGCTCATGACATGATTTCCTTGTGAACTCCATCCACCTGTCATGTCAGAGTTTTGGAAAGCTGCCAGAATTGGCAGGAAATAATAGGCAGCAGGATACTGGTGTGTGTCAATGGCCCTGACCCTCCCATTCCTGAACATGAATAAGTTTGATGCTTGCAAGGCGTCAGAGCCCATCAGCTTCTGGATTCACAGAAGCCTATGGGTGGGATGCACAGCTCTTGAAATAACATCCAGCCAGTAGAAAGCTTTGCAGCCTGGGAAGCAGAAGGGGCTACATTCTCTTTGGCTAGAATTCCCATACATCCCTTTGTTCTTTGGCTTGATAAGATTCCGACTGGTTCTAATTGAAGAACGAAACACAATCCTAATGTGAGTGGTTGCTTGACAAGCTAAAATAAAAGTTCACCCAAGGGAAACATGAAAGCGATGGTTCATAATTTCCATCTTTCAAAGTACTTCTTTAAAAGGAAATGCGGTCAGTTGGGATGCTGAAGAATAAATGGGAAATTTATTTCCCATTGATCGGTGAGTGGGTTTAAAAAGAAAAACCAACTCATCAATTTGATTACATTTAGTGAATGAAATTATTTACTAGGGTGAAGCATATCCCGAGTACTATAGTTTGTATATTATGATATCTACGACTTCAAAATAAATATGCATGATGTGGTATCTCACATATGTTGTGGCAATAGATCATTGATAGTATTTATTGTAATTATGGTGCAATAGTCAATCCAAGGTTCCTGATGACATATATCTGCAAAAAAAAAAAGTGTCATTCTTGTTTCTAAATAATATACATCTCATGTTTACCTTACCCATTTTTACTCCACAAAAGCAGAAGGCTGTTTCATATTGAAAATGAAATTATTTAAATGCATTTTAATGTTCATACTTGATAAGGCGACTTGATAGCCCAGTTTCCATAACTTATCAATCGGTTCTTGCAGCATCGATTAAAGTATTGAGTCCATTCAATTTTTATGGCTGTTGAATTTGCCCCCTAAATACAGTAGAATTTCAGGTATGAGGACATGGCATCTTCAAACAGACTGGAATCCATAACGGGTAAGTGTTTGGCAGCATCCGTTGATTTTTTATTTTTTATTATACTTTGGAGCTAATAACTTTAGAAACTTGCATGTGCAAAATCTGACCTTTCCTTTTCTAGGAAGGAATCCATATATTTACTGGCATCCATCTCGCTATATAAACCAGACTAGCATTGAAAGATCTTTCAGGAAATACTGCCAGTAAGTTAGTAAGTCACGACTGAAAGATTGCTTCTTGTACATAGACGTTTTTTATATTGAAAGAATCAAGATGCAAACTACTGGGAAAATTTTCCTCTACTTTCCCAAGGTTATTATACTGCAGGTGGAAAGTGCATCTCCTGGTTTACCTGGAAGGGCCCCATGCTTCCTGCTTGTGGGATAGATAGGGCTTCTCAGTTGAACAGCAACTTTTAAAACCTGTGGAAAAAAGTCTACCTGTCTGGGGAATTCTGGGAGTTGAAGTCCACAAGCCTTAAAGTTGCCAGATGTTGCTGAAGATTCACCTGATATTCTTCACATCAGGCTGCCAAGATTGTTGCTGGAGGGGCAGTGAGGGAGAGCCAGTAGCAGGAGAAACAGGTTGACCTGCCAGCTTCTATCAACCAGCCTGAGAAACAGCTGACAGCCTGGGTTAAGACTGACATGAGGAAGTGTGGGAGATCCTGCTATTCACCACATAGACCTCGAAGTACCTGTCAGGTATTTTTTCAGCTCACTTTGGAACTGTTAACTGTCATCATTTTATATAATTTATCGTTGCTTGCGCCATTCTAAAATGTGGTGGGCCAATGTTAGATGTGGTGGAAGAACTCCTTCCATTATTTCACTATAACTTTCCTTCGCCTGTGCCTGTCTGCTTTTTATTTCCAAAATTCTCTGGCTGGTGAAGCCACGTTTATAATGAATCCGAACAAGCAGTTGAAAGGATCTGGATGAACCATGTGTGTAAAAGTAGGAGCTCTCCTAACTTCACCCACTCCACAAGGTTTTTTGCTCGTTTTCTACATATTTTTAATCCCATCTTTAAATACTTTTAGAAAATAACTCCAGGCGGCAAACATACCTAATGCTCCTTCTTCCTCCTCCTGTTTTCCCCGCAACAGCCACCCTGTCAGGTGAATTGGGCTGAGAGCAACTGGTTCAATGTCACCCAGATGGATTTTTATGCTTCAGGCAGAAACCAGAACTCCATTTCTCAGTTTCTAGCCTGGTTGCCTTAACCACTAGAACAGTGATGGCAAAACATTTGGGCTTCACGTGTCAAAAATCCAGAAAATTGACTCTGCTGGCCTGTAAACCCTCAAACAAAAGAGAAACAATTCCCTCCTCCCAATCTAGGCCACTCTGAAGAGCAGCAACACTACTGAACCTGGGCATCAAGGCCTCAATTTCGGCCCTAGCACCTCCACTGCCAGTTAAAAAGGCAGCTTTGTGTGGTTCCCCAACGTGTACAAGCCTTGAGGACTAGTGCAATTGCCTCACAGCCTGGTGTGCCCCAAGATCTGCCGTGGCTCACTTACCTTCAGGCGATGTTCCCCAACAGACCCTGGAGCAGGTAGGCCACACAGGACTTCCATTCTTTTTTGTTGCTGTTGTTTTTTAAAAGTTTTTTATTAAACACATATTAAAACATTGGATGTGGTGTAATCGACCTGGCATTATCTTTGCCATACATACTAAAATAAATGATAAATATCATATGTGCCTTATTACTTATATACATTGGATCTATTCAGTATGTGCATATATACACAAACATCCTTCTTCTGTATTTCTTGTACATCTGTCTTATCCATTTTCATTCTATTATTATTACATACATAACCTTAACTCTCTGTTCTATAAATTCTAGTCATTTCGTTGTTTCCTTCTTCAGTCTCTCTTTTCTGTTCTGACCATTGATAAAATTTGTCCCAAATCTTATAATATTTTGCCTCGCTTTTTATCTTTCAATTCCAACGTTAATTTATCCATTTCCATTCTTGAAGCAGCTTCAGTGTATGCGCTTCTGCGGCTTCTGAAATCTGGAAAAATACATTCTGTTCTCACACAATTCTCATGAGAACAGAGAACACTTTCAAGAATAGTTGTCGCCAGGTGTTGGTGAATTCTGGCATGTCATCCCAAACATCGTGGCATGTCATAAGTTCGCTTATGTCACCACTGCTCTAAGCCAAACTTTTCTACAGCCCATGACAATATTTTGTAAGTTGCTGATTTGGGTTGGGAAAAATCCATCCCGGTAACAAAACAAGAAATGTGTGTTCTGATAAGGGAAAAATACTGTGATATAAAGTTATAAAGGTTATTATGACATTCTTCATTTTCTTAATTTTTGACTTACTAGAGAACATTCTACCAACGTTGGAAAAGAATTTGGCATTGCCACCCACAATATAATAAAATAATGTTTATACAGCTATTGTGAGTTTGAGACTTCTGAAATAGATGCACGCTGTTATTATTATTACTATTAGACTTTTTTCTGGGCAAGCTTTTTGGAAGTGTGGTTTGTCATTGCCTTCTTTCTAGGGCTGAGGGAAAATGGCCCCAAATCACTCAGCTGATTTCATGCTAAGGTGGGACTAAAGCTTATGATTTCTTCATTTCTAACCTAAACATCAATAACGATTTATTGATTTTCCGTAGACTGGGACATAGAATCTTAGAAATGTTCATAAACTGCAGGAGACAAGTATGCAGAAATAAAGCACAGCTATTTTACCATATCAGCTACTATTAATTTGAAGTCAGGCTTCTAATCATTCATAAAACTGCTAAATTTTCCAACATCACAGTAAATCTCTTAAATCTTCCAACATTATGCTCTGTTGTGGATATAATAGCCATCAAAAAGGGGCAATTAATAGATAAAACAATTAGGAGTGAGCTCCAACAAGAAAAAAAAATATAGCAAGCAATTAGAAATAATATTATTGAATATTATCAATTGTTTTTGTTCTAACACATTAAGGTCTTTTTTGAGAAGAGGTCTGTTTAAAAGGCACATTGAGTAGAAAAGATAATTTTATTTTTCAGGAAGAAAAAACAACCAATTTCATACATGGGTTGAATTCTGAGCCTTACCAACTAATGCTGGATAAACCTCATTATTCACTTAAAACCACCTGTTACATAACACACAGCTTGCTTTTTAGTTTTTGGAACTTCATACATCATGGTTCCCTTTAAATTGGCCTCAGTTAGCTCAGCCAAACATCTGTATTTCATTCTCGGATAGCGTTCTTGATGAGCATTGCTCTTATTCTCCCATTGTGAAACCCCTTTGCATTAATCACCTTCCAAATGTTCCCTATAATTTGGAAGCTCTTATTTGTCCTCTTCCTTTGAGGAAGCTCAATCTTTACCAATGAATTTATTTTGGATGGACGTGCATGTACCTATGATGATAAACTTATCATATGACAGTTTAAACATTATTGTCTCCTTGTTCACGGAGTCTTATAGGAAAGGCTAAGAATGGGAATACAGTTTTGGAGTAATACGTGACAACATTTCCCATCAAAAGCTGGAATGGATTTGCTTCTAAATTCTGGAGGGGAGAAAGTTCTTCCTTTTTTCCAGACCAAGACATAGCTCAGAGTTGAACATGCAAAGCATGCAATTGAAAAAGACCCCTTATTTCCGGGGCTAGTGGAAGAGAGCCAGAATATTTTGGAATGGCATCTTGGGATTGCAGCTGAAAGGAAACTGTTTGTTTGTAAGCAAGCCATCCTCCTACTTTTACTCCTGCTGATAAAGAGAGCTTGATCTGCAATCCTTGTTCTGGGAAACCTCCTGAGTGCTTCTTTGAGGAAAAGTCAAGACGAACTCCGATTACTTCACCTAGTTGTTTTTCCCAAACTGCTCGTGCTTTTTGAACTGTGATCAGTAGCAGCCAATATATACAAAATACATAAAATATAAAAAATATACATAAAATACATGCCACAAAAGTAACCCTGGGAAAACTTTGTACTAAATTCTTTAAACTTTCCTTGATGAACAAAAATGTATTTTATTTTTATCCCGCTTTTATTATTTTTTATAAATAACTCAAGGCTCTCTGAACAGGCATCGTTCTTTCAAGATGAAGTTTCATCTTGATGAAATTATAAATGCCCAATCAGATCAAACAAACCTTTGTGAGGCATCCTGATGAAACTATAAATGCCCAATCAGATCAAACAAACCTTTGTGAGGCATTTTCAACTCCTCACACAATGTAATAAACATGTATCAATAATGGAGAGAGTGCAGCCAACATTTCCTTAGCCCAGTTCAGCAACACTCACTGGTTTTAATGAAAAAATTAAATATTGGGTTAAGGTTGCAATCTCATGCAGACTGATTTCAGGGAACTAAATTCCACTGAACACAGGAAACTTTCCTTTTAAACGATACGCAAAGGATGTGATTAATGTATCTTCCTAGTATCTTATTCAATCTGTTTAGAAACTCTCAGAATCTTGACATTTCATTTTGAAAGAAGTTATATGTTTGTTTCCCATAATTTAAGGGCTTTGCCAGCTCCATTAACTTTAAGATCCAATAGTTTCAACCCATTAAATCTTGAGCATCACTCTTTTAAAAATATGTATTTTAAGTGCTTCTGTATTTTCTATCAAATAAGACACCAATAATCCTCATTTCTGTTTAAAAGAAATAAACAATGATAATTAAAAATAGATGTCATAACATTTTATGAAAAGCCTTCTCTGCATCCGGTGAAAATGTGGGCAGAAGCTATTTGTTTATGGTGTATAATTTTTATTAAAACTTTTAAATAAAAAGATAAAAACTAACACAAATTAACAAAGTAAGGAAGAAAAAAGAAAAGAAAAATCAAAGAAAAGGGAGAAAGTGCAAGAAAAGGAAGATTGAAGAAAAATAGAAAAGAAAGATAGAAAGAAGTGGTTCCCAATATTCACCACAACAGTTATAAATTCAAGAAAATTTTAACCTCTCTGCAATATTTATAATCACCTCAACTTCTTCATCCCACAATAAATAAGTTCCGCTTGTTATGGATATCCTTCTCAGTATATACTTCAGTTTAAACGCTATTTCCACTGTTGCACAGTAAGAAGAAAATTGGAATGTGAACATTGAATGAGAGGATTAAACGTTTATTACGTGTTTTAGACCTTTATAAAGAATTGCAAAGTATGAATGGAGCAAATTATAATATGGTATTGTATTAATATATCTATGTAAATAGATATAAAATAGGTAAAATCTGGGCTTATCAGCAATAAACTTTATTACAGTAATTCAGGATTACCATAATATATTGCCTAAAGCAGTGATGGCGAACCTATGGCACGGGTGCCACAGGTGGCACATGGAGCCATATCAGTGGGCACACGAGCTTTGCCTAGCTCAGCTGCAGTGTGCATGCATGCACCAGCCAGCTGATATTCGGGCCTTCCAGGCCCACTGGAAGATGGGAAACAGTCTGTTTCTGGCCTCTTTGGGGCCTCCAGGGTGGGGAAGGCCCGTTTTTTGCTCTCCCCAGGCTCCAAAGGCTTTCTAGGAGCCTGGGGAGGGTGAAAATGGCCTTCCCTACCCCCCCGGAGGCCCTCTGGAGGCCAGAAACAGCTGGGGGGGGGCACATTGAATTATGGCTGTGGGCACGCACGTGCGAGACCCACCCACACTCCTCCCATTTTTGGCACACGATGGCAAAAAGGTTAGCCATCACTGGCCTAAAGTGTTCATCTTATTAGTGTTTAGTTATGGTTGTATATTCTCATTTTATATTCTTATTCTATCTTCTCATTCTGTCTTGTACAAATTTCTGAAATTTTGGATTAGTGCTGGATTCTTGTGCTTTTGGTTTACATTACATATTTCTAAGAATTTGCTGAGTATAGAGTATTTAAATCCATTAAAAGATACTCCAATCCATATAAACCTTACAAAAAAAATAGTTAATTACCCCAAAATAGAGGTCTTTGCATAAAACTAACTAGGATTATTGAAAAGGGAATATTAACACTAGAATAAATGTGCATTTACAATTCATCTATCTTTAAAAAATTAAATTAAATGTAACTTTGGACTGTTCCCACCCACTACTTTGGGAGTGATGTCTCCAATATACCACTCAATGGCAAGTTCAGTCTTTGGCCAAAGAAAAATGATGTATCTGTACAGCCTTCCTAATTCATAGGCACTTCCACATTGGCACTGTTTTCACTTTCCAAATTCTCAGGATCAGTTTGAAGGAAGATAAAAGACATCCTTGACAAGTTATATGTCACATCTTAATTATAGTGGAAATATTTCCATCAGTATTTATGCAAGCAGGAGTAGCATAATAAATGTTTGTCCATGAAAGAAAATGTGATGGAGATTCAAGGTTCCTTTTTTCATAGATTGTTCTAAAAACTTAATTGGCACCCACATCAAGGACATCTAACAAAGCCGTTCCAGTTGTTGCATTACTGCCAACATGTTTACCAATAATGTAATCCTTTCAGAGGCTTCACATCCTTTCATTAAAACTAGACTGTGCTGGCTAAATTATGGAAAGTCATATTGTTATAAGCTTCATGCCAAAGAAGCTGTCAAAATCTTGGCAACTACATTTACCAAAACTATCAGAATATAACATACACAATTTGTGGGCTCCTTTCCTTTTCAAAAGTACTGTTATGTAAAGCTCATACTGTATATATGATAAGAGCAAAAGCCTTTTTTCAATATATTTCTTATGTATCTTTAATAAGACATATTATTTAATAAGGAGCTAGGCTTTCCTTGCTTCGTTGATTTTGTATCCCTTGGTAAGAAATCCTATCCAGTCCAAGGATCTTTCCAGGTTTCATTTCATTGCTTTATTTATTTATTTATTAAATTTATACCCCGCCCTTCTCCCTTGCGGGACTCAGG
>JANHFK010007609.1:37194-53499 GCA_036250565.1 Sibynophis collaris | reverse complement strand
AAAAGACAAAAAAGTGCTAATGTAGCATTTTTTTCAATTTTTCCGAAAATTTTCATTTCCCCCCCGAAAAAAACAGAAAAAAACCGGGAGGGTTTCCGAGCTTCAACATTTCCGGAAATTTTACATCTCTAATCAGGGATTGTCCTGATTACTGGCTGCTTTACACAGAAAAACATATGAAATTCAACTCACCTATCTGTGCTTTAAAGAGCAGGAATTTTGCATTGAAAATGTTTGGGTGATATTTTAAAAGACAGTATGCCAAATTATCTACCACACAACACAGAATTGATATAAATGTTATAGTTTCATTAAATTTCTATTGGAGAATTTGTCATCAGGCTTGGTGCAACATTTCTTTGTTGCAAAATGTATAGTACTTTCTGTGTAGAATTCTTGGGATTCTGTACACTTAACAGAGAGCCCTTATTTGTCCTTCAGCTCATGCGGAATCTGTTGGGAACTCACCTGGGTCATAGTGCCATTTATAACATGTGTCGGATCATGGAGGATAGGTATGTGGCTGCATGTCTTTCTCAGGGATGGGAGCAAGCCATAATTGTGGCACATTGAAGGACCACCTTGGAAGCGCAGAGAGATGGTTGGGCACCACAAAAAATAAAATGTTGTTTCATCTTGACGTAGGAAATGTACAAAATCTGGGACCTGTTGTTCTTGTGCAGACTTTTGTGAGGAAGATTAGGCATACTGGCTACTGTTCTCTGTTTTCAGGACCTACATGGCAGATGCTGTACTCCTGAGGGGAGCTGTCTTCTTTGTGGGGATGGCCTTGTGGGGTGCACACAGACTGCAGTCTCTCAAAAATTCACCAACATCCGTGCTGCCCTCTTTCCTGAAGGTAAACGTGGAACCCTGGAAAGGGTTTGAAACAGGATGGCGTAGAGTTGCCTCCCCAAACTTGGGTCCTCCAGATATATTGGATTGTATTCCGAATAATTCCAAGTGCAGCACAACCATAAACCAGAGCCTTCATGGCAGTTGGCCCAACTCTTCCCAAAGTTCCCCATTTGCAAAGGTGCTTGATAGCAAAGAAAGTGACATTCTGGTCCCAGCTTAGATGCAAAGTTCACTGAATAGTCACTGCTGGTTGAGGATTAGTTGCCCTACCTACCTGCAGATCAGCAAGTAGGATACTATTTGGGTGGTAAGGGGAATCCTTCAACAGATCCCTGAGCTCCTTGGAGGAAGGGTGGAGTAACAAGCAAATGAATACTGGAGAAGGGGAACTGGGGAGGGAGTGGCTTCAGAGATCGCTAAATATAAGGTTCTCTTCTTAGCGTCTTCAGAGTTGCTTACATCCCAGATATGGAGCCTCATAAGAGCTGTGAGCTTGCTCAACACTAGCATTGGTTTACTACTTAGATTTGTTATTAATTTTACTATAACATACGTTTTAGAAGAGGGGTGTCAAACTCGATTTCATTGAGGGCTGCATCAGGGTTGGGTTTGACCTCGGGGTGGGCGTGGCCATGGTGGGCGTGGCCAGCTCGATGTCACTCGTGTCGGGGGCGCCTGTAGTGGCCTGAGTGCTCTGCCAGCAAAAACGGACTTCCGAGCTCCGTTTTTGGCTGCGATGGCCTCCTGCAATCCTCTGCCAGCAAAAATGGAACTGGGGAGGGCCACCTGCAGCCCTCCCAAGCTCTGTTTTCACTGGCAGAGGCACCACGGGCTGGTCCTTCGCTGTTTCCAGCTTGACCCCATGGGCCAGATCTAAGCACCCGTGCAGGCTGGATTTGGCCCCTGGGCCTTGAGTTTGACACCTTGTTTTAGAACATAGGTTTAAAATGAAAAACATTTCTTAATTTTACTATAAAATATGTATCCCACTTTCTTCCCAGACTTTAGATGGTTTATGGCCAACAAAAATACAAAAAATGATGCAGCTTTTAGATTTAAATAATACTGATGAAAGCAGCTACATAATAATAGAATGCAAAAATGGCACATGTATAAAACTCCCTAAGTAGAGTCAGCCACTTGTGCTCTGTTTTCCCCCTAACCCAGCAGAAGAGTACCACCACCATGGTCTTCCTAAAATTGAAGAGGGAAGGGGCCATTCTGGGGAGGGTTCAGGTGCTGCTTCTACTCACCGGCTGTTTCCTTGACTGGGGTTTTTCCTTCTAGGCCATGTCAGCCCCCAATGCCATCGTGTCTTATGAAATCGTTCTCTCCATAACAAGGCTGATCAAGAAGTATGGCAAGGACCTCCAGGCAGTCACCTGGGACGTGCTTTTGGATATCATGCAGCGGCTGGTTGAGCAGCTTCAGGTTGGTGCCCTGCCTGTTTTAGATGCCCTCCTGGTGGAGCAGATTTTGCTGTGCAGCTGACCAGATTGTGAACTTCTGATGTGTGTGGATTGAAGGTTGTTCTTACAACCTCCTGTATTTTTGTGCATTCTGTT
This sequence comes from Sibynophis collaris, assembly GCA_036250565.1. NCBI lineage: Eukaryota > Metazoa > Chordata > Lepidosauria > Squamata > Sibynophiidae > Sibynophis > Sibynophis collaris. Next base: position 51,076 of record JANHFK010007609.1, on the reverse strand, counting down.
GTTTTTCTCCTTTTCTTTGAGGGGCTCTTTCTCCTCAAATTGGTGAAAACTAAGCCCAGAAATTTAGATGCCACCTCTGTCCTTTTGCTGGCATGGGTAACAACATACAGTTTTATGGGTGTGCATGAAAAGGAAAAGCGGTGGTGTTTGGGGCAAACCAAGCATTCCAGAAGTTCTTCCCGACCATTTCAGTCCAGCCACCGTTTGGCAGAAGGGGCACTGGGAGTTTTCAATTCTGAGTTTCAGAACACACAAAATCCCAGAAGCAGCTGGGCAAGGCTGATGACGTCCATCAGCCCTCCTTTCCTCCTTTCCTTGCTGGGGGGAAATTAGCTGAGTCACAAGTCTTAACAGTTTGGGTTACAAACTGCAGCTAGGAGGAACATGCATTTTCCTCTCATTCTTAGGCACCAGGGTTAAGGAAAGCAGCTCTGCTAAGAGGTTTTTTTCCTTCTGCCTTCTAGACGTTGGAAAGCCAGGAGCTGAAATCCATTGTCCACGATTTGCTGACTACAGTGGAGGAGCTGTGTGACCAGAACGACTTCCACGGCTCCAAGGAGAGATACTTCGAACTTGTGGAGCGATGTGCCGACCGAAGGCCTGTAAGGCTTCGGGTGGGAAATGTTCCCCTCAAGCGATCCCTCCTAGTCACTTTATTCGGCCCCAAAGTGCTCCTTCACCCCGTTGCTTATTTAATGCTCTGATCAATGGTCTTCCAGGCCCTCTGAGTGGAAGAAGCCAGCTGAGGAGTCTGGGATGGTATTAGCACGCGTTGTTTGCCACAGTCAGGTAGAAAAGAACTGTAGTCCCCAGCTTACAACCATTCGTTTTGTGACTGTTCAAAGTTAACAGTGGTACTTATGACCATTTTTCACACTTATGACCATTGTAGTATTCCCACTGTCAGGTGACCAAAATTCGTACACTTGGCAATTGGTTCATATTTGTGATGGTTGTAGTATCCCGGCATCATAGGATCACATGCAAAGTCAATGGGGAAGCTGTGTTACTAACTTCACAACTTTTTTTCTCACCCAATCTAGAATCCCAGTTAATAAGGCTTTTAATAGTTCACTGGCTCTGGGATGTGATAGTTTGGATTTCATTTTTAATGTTGTAATGTAATGTAAAATGGAACAAAAATCACTTCACAAATGTCTTGCTTAGCAACATAAATTTTGCCTCAATTATGGTTATAAATTGAGGACTACAGTACACCCTCTTTGATTTCTATGTCCATGGAGTTCTATGGAGTTTTGTTGAGTTCTATGGTTTTATGTATCAGGACATAGTACAAATCCTCAGCATTTCTTTAAAATAGGTAAATACAACCTCAGATGAAGAACAACACATGGCATTTTATACCATGTCATCATTTATTTTACAAAAAGAAAGTGGAGAAGTTTTGTGTGAAAAACGTAAGTACACGCTGACTGTTTCCATAGGTATGAGGAGGCTAAGTAGCAGCCAGGAGCTGCTGATCTGGTGCCCTTGATCAACTGAGCATCAGCAATTGTGACAACCTCTAGAAAAGCCAAAGTTTTAGGAGTTTGCTGGTCCCCAGCATTGAGGTGTGTGTTCACACAATGCCAAAGAGGAAAGACATCAGAAATGATTTCCAGAGAAGCAATCGGTGCTGCCCATCGATCTGGGAAGGGTTATAAAGGCTATTTCCAGATAATTTAAAGTCCATCGTTCTACTGAGAGGAAGATTATTCACGAGGGAAAAACACTCAAGGCAGTGCCAGTCTTCCAGGAGTGGATGTCCCAGCAAATTCTGAGGTCAGATCGTGCAATGCTCAGAGAAATTGCAAAAAACCCAAGAGTTACATCTTGGACTCTATAAGCCTCTGTTAGCAAGTTAAATATTAAAGTCCACAAAAAGTATGGTTGGTTTGGAAGGGATGCCAGAAAGAAAGCTTCCTCTCTCAAAAAAGAGCATGAAAGCATGGCTTCAGTTTGCAGAGCTGCATCTCAACAAATCACAAGACTCCTGGAACACTGATGAGACCTTTGGCCATAATGAGCAGGATCCTGTGCATTGAAAACCACACACAGCCAAGGAGCACAAACATCTCATACCAACTGCCAAGCATGGTGGTTGTGGAGTTGTGATTTAAGCTTGTTTTGCAGCCACAGGACCTAGTAGTCCTGTGTACTAGTAGTCCTAGTAGTCCTAGTAGTCATCGACTGAACCATGAACGTCTCTGCATACTGAAGGGTCCTAGAGTCAAATGTGAGGCATCTATCTGACAGCTAAAGCCTGGGAGGCGCTGGGTGCATCAACAGATGCCTGCAAACCTCAATGAGCTGAAGCAATGTAGAGAATGGGGCAAAATGCCTCCACAATGGTCTGAGAGACTGATAAAAACAAGTTATTGTTGCTAAAGGTGGTTCTACAAGCTATGGACTCATAAGGTGTACTTAGTTCTTCATACATGGCTTCTCCATTTTGGCTTTTTTTTTTTTGTAAAATAAATGATGATATAGTTTGATATACCATGTGTTGCTGTTAATCTGAGATTGTATTTAAACTGCCAAGTACAGATGAATTCTGGGGTTGGAGAAGACTTCTGAGAATACCACAGATAGCCAAAAAAATGAACAAATCAGTTCTCACTTGAGAATCTGTCCATATTGTATTTGGACACATTATGTGTAGCTCCCAATGTGGAAGTTGCACTGGCTGCCTATTTGTTTCCGGGTGCAATTCAAGGTGCTGGTCATCACCTTTAAAGCCCTACATGGCACGAGACCAGGTTATCTAAGGGACCGTCTCCCCCTGCTTATGTCTACCTGACCCACCAGAGCAGGGAAGCAGGGAATGTTGCAGGTCCCGCCTCCTAAGGACGTACATCTTGCTGGACCCAGGAGAGTTAAGAACAGAGCTGATTTCTTTCTCCACCTGCCAAAAAGTGGACTTGCACACTCATCACACTGTAAAGGTCAAAGATGGAAACTGCCAGTGTTTCCCATCACTCACCTGAATGGCCTGGCAGAATCTGGCAGTTTGAAGATGACAACTCAAATACTTTCAGTTGGGGGCTATTGGTCGCCACAACTATGTGTGAGTCCTTTGGACCCAGGAACCGGACATCCAACACTTCTCCATTATAACCTGAAAACTAAGGGAGAAATGTAAGAACTAGAGTGTCACCTTATTAAAGACCTGAGTAGCAAATAAATTTAATAAATAAGTAACTAAATAAGAACCAAAGAATCTGTCAACTGCAAGAAGGCTGAATGTAGGAAGAAAGAAAAGAAACCAGAGGAGAAAGTCTTGTCCACTTTGGAAGAGTCGATATGGATACAGAAGCTCTGTTTTGGCCTCAGCAGGCTGAAATCAGTGGGAATCTTGTTAATCAGCTTGGTGCCACACTAAAGATCTGCCAGTCTACAGCATTGCCAGAGTATAGCAAGGATTACAAGTATGGATGGAGGAAATTCTGTGAACTCAGCAAAACTTGTAAGACATGGGCATAACAGAAATGTTTAATTCAATTTGAAATCTTCAAATTTCATCATTACTTAAAATCAAACACAATTCCTTGCAAGAACTGATGATTGCAGGAAATGTTTATTTTTTTAATTTTTAAAAAACACTGTTTCTATTTAGCTTTGGGGTCCTATCTTTGCAATCTGGGAGATGGGGCTCTTGAACATCATAGTATCTGCAGATGCCACATCCCATTCATAAAAGGTTCATAAAACCTTTTGGTGATAACATAGTGGTTGACATAAAAATACTTCTTCTAAAGGCCAATAGGTAGCTGCATGCCTTTCCCTCCATTATGTTGTCTGTGGCTTTGCTTCCTTGGAAAGTGAGAAAACTGGGTACCTGTTTCTTCAGCTCAAGGGTCTGCGCATCATACAAGCAGATATTGCGGTCAACGTTCACAGACACCAATTCACTTTTGATTGGCACTAGACTGCAATGCATCAGGCTGTGCTGTCCAATCATGTCCACTTTAGACTCTGCTGGCAGGTGAGACAGGGACTGGCTATGCACGCAGGTAGCTGTGGATGCATCCCACACTCGAAGGACCCCTAAAGTACAGCACACAAATCACCTGTCATCCAATAACTCCTAGAGCTGACAAAATTGGAAACCCAGACACCCCCCTATCCCCAGAGAATGATGCACATTTAAACAAACCCAAAATGACTGTTAAGGAGACCTGCAGGGGGCTGGATTTGGAGACGTTAAGGGTCTTATAATTCTGAGTTTAAGAGTCCCATTTTGTCCTTTAAAAATCATCTCTTTTTCTTGGGTTTCAGAATTTGTGAGAGGTGGAATGGCTGCCTTGAACCTCTTAAAGCCTCTCCCAAAGCCCTTCACTTCTTGCACCCCCTCCAAATAACAAAATGTCGCCAGAAAGTGCATGTCCCCCTATCCTGAAAATGGATCATTGGGGGGGGGGTGTTTGCTTCAGACCAATGGCTGCCCATCCCCATCCAGCCATCCTTCCATGGAACACCTAGCCCCTCCCCCCATGCAAAAGCTCAGCTTTAGTCTCTTCACAGGCAGCAGAGGCAGAAGGCCCCTCCCCCACTCCTTGCCTGAGGAGCCCATCATAAAAGCTTGACTCACCTTTGCTACCAGCAGTGAGAAAGTGAGTGCTGGATTTAGTGACACCCAAGTTCGATAAATCCAGTTCTTGTGGTAATAAGACTACAGATTCAATGGTCTAAGGTGGAAGAAGAAGCCAGTCTGAGAAACAGTGATCAGCAAAGGTGTCAGAGAACATAAATTGCTAACAGAGTGCACTGAAGTTCACATAAATTGACTCTCACATTATTACTCTCAAAGTTTGCCTGGGAACCTGAAACCCTATGTAAACTGGCAACAAATAATCCATTTAGATACCTAATAAGGCCCTTTGGGTGGGACTCCATCAGTTCAGCCACTGATATATATGGTCCCACAAAGAAGAGCTGCCAGTGGATGCTCTCCTCCGCTCAATCTTTCTGGGCAGAAAGTGGGATAGAGGACTCTTGAAAGGGATGAAGCCAGGAAGCTCAAGTTTATTGATTTCTTCATTTAAAATGTAGCAGTTCGGCTTCTGGGTCCCTGAAGACGCCAAGGTGGCATGGCACCAGAGGTTAGCAGCCAGTGGGCAAATTCTGGGCTGGGCTGTCTTGCTAGATAAAGGAGAGACCATGAGATGTCCACTGGTACTCCAGACAGCTGGTCTTGTGAAAGTTGGAAAGGTAGACGAAAAAGGACTTGCTTAGCGGATTTGCAAAAAAACCTAGAAAATGTTAGATTCAGAGCCTTTTAAAGATGAATATACAATGGAGACCAAGAGTCTTCCTTTTGAGACTGATGGACAAACAGTTTCTATGGAAGCTCAATGTAACTGACTCAGGCAAAAACTAGAAGGTACTTCACCTCATAGACAGGGATGGTGCTTTTGACCTTTTTGGCTTTCAGATCCCAGACGGTGCAAATCTTATCACGGCCAGAACTGCAATCAAAACACACATTGTAAACTCAACACAGCTGAATGAACATAACACCTTCTGCCTAAGCAAGAAACCATATTATGGTTTGCATAATAAGGTGATACAAACAATTCTGAGATAAGAGCTGGCTTTTCACAAGTGCTGAACAACCATAAGTAATTAATCTAGTCTGTGAGTTGTGCAAAACCAGCTGCAAGATCATTACCAAACATTTGCAAGTAGGAAAGTGGATGCAGTTATAAATATAAGAACAAAATAGGGTTTTGCTGCATTTTGAAAATCTCACTGAGAGTGTAGAACTGTCACAATGTCCATACTGTACTACACAACAAGAGACTCAGAGGGATCGATCAGACATCTTATATTGCTGCCTAAGCATAAATCAGAATTGAAATCATGTATGTGTTCTATTCCTGTAAAAGCATGCAATTTTATTTTGTTTTACTTCCATTTGCTGTACATTTGCTCTTGCTCAATTTTAGCAGAGGCTGCATTTCACCTTCTCCTGCCTTCAATGACGGCATTTAAATCATTTAACTGATTTTGTATCACAGGAGGTCACCCAGACCCTGATGGTGAAATGGGAACCACCAGCCCACAGGCAATGTTACAAGGCCATCAGCCATTGGAAAAGTGAGAAGCACATTCATATGCAAGGCTGTACAAATGCCAAAAGGCAGGCAAACTGACCCCTTTCAAGAAAGGGGGCAAGGCAGCCTTCCAGGATTCTCACCTGATGAGGGTCTCATTGTCTGGGCAGAATGAAAGCGAGGTGACTAAACTGTAGTGGTTGTCCAACTGGCTGACACACTGGCTGGACTTCAGGTCCCAAAGCCGGATGCTGTTGTCCATAGAGGAGGAGAACAGCTGAGGCTGAGAGATGTCCGGATGGAACTTGACGAGGCTGGCAAAGAGACAAACCAGAAAAGTTCTTTCTCTTCAAGGGTAGCAAACACAACTCTTTCTCCTAGTTACCTGCACAAGGTCTTCCCATGTGGAAAAGAGCCAGTTGGCTTAGTGGTTAAGGTGCCAGACTAGAAACTGGGTTACTGTGAGTTCTACTCCCCCCTTGGGCTGGGAATGGAATGGATGACTTTGGGCCAGTCTCAATGCAACCCAACCCATCACACGTGTTGTGGGGAAAATAGGAGAAGAGAGGAAGAAGAATTAAGTACATCACCTTCAGTTATAAAAATTAAAGGCAGAATATCAAACAAATAATTAAATGGAAAAACAGAAATTCCGCTGTTTATCACATTCAGGACCTTCTATCTTGTATTTAAACTGCCCTCATGGGACTGGTTGGGGAGGAGCAGGAGAGGGCTACTCTGTGGATGGAGCTAGGTTTTCACTTAGAAGTAAGAAAGACGCGAAGCTAAGATGAATTGTCTCCCCTCACTCATTCCACTTGAGAAGTAACCAAAATGTACCTCTTTGCTTTCCTCTCAGCTTCCTTTTCCTCACAACATACCTACTAAGTTCCCAGAAGAAACCTGATTTCCTGCATGAAGAACCCTACAAAGCACCAAGAGCAATGACAGCATCACCCTGCATCGCAGAACTGATTTACATTTACTCCTGAAATGATTCTCACCCAGAATGAAAGAGAATAGAAGGCATCAGGGGTATCTATGTCTGTAAATGCATTTGTAAAGTTTGCATCTGCCAAAGCATTTGTAAAATAATCAAAACAGCAGTACAGCAGTGGAATTACATTTACTGCAAGTAGCCAGGTGATGCAGAGGAAAAAAAAGGGAAAAAAAGAATTCCCCACCCATTTGTTAAGTATTCCCAACTTCCCCAGACTAAACTTCCCCACTGCAAAGAGAGAATCCTTACTGAACAACCCCAGAGGAGCCTTTCAGGTTGTGTGTGCAGTACTGCCGGGGAATGTCCCAGATCTTGATGGTGCTATCACAGCCACCTGGGGGGAACAAGGAAGAGAAGTGGCAAAGAAGTCAGACCAGCTCTGAACAGCCTACGAGGTTTAGCTGCCGGAGCTGAGCCTCCCCTAGAGATTATTCCTGCCAGAAAGGCAGAGGGCCTGCTCTGACTGCAGCTGTCTGCTCAGCCTCAGGCCATACCTGTGGCTAACAAAGTGGAAGAGGGGTCAAAGGTCATGCTGGCCACAGGAGCTGTATGCACAGCCTTCCATGTCCGTGTGCACTTATTTCCTAGCCAGTCCCATTGCTTCAGCAGTAGCGCTTGGCTTCCTGTTACCAAGATCTAATGCAACAGAAGAAAAATAGAAAAATATGGTACATTTTCATTTCTCAAATGAAATTTGAAATGAGTTTCAGCTTTGCTAATAATAAGAAAACAAAATCAACCCCTTCATGCTATGAAAAATGCATTCTTGATAACAGCTGAAGCAATTCAAGTAATGAGGTGTGTATGTGTTAACACAGTACAAAATATCAACTGATGAGATGCTTAATTTCTCTTCATTTTTTTCCTCAGTATGAAGTTTTTGTCTAAACATAGACATATTTTTAAATAATAACTTGATTTTATATTTTTAAACATGAGAAGAAGCATGTGTAAATCAGGAAGGAAGAGTCCAGCCTGTTGTCCCTCGGGGTATATGGAATGTGAAATGCTTCCAGTGCGGCTGTCGCAATATCCCCTGGGAAGCAAGCTGGCTTTGTACGGTGCGTGCATTAGTATTACGAGACCAGCTTCCTGCCCCAGTGCCAGAAGAATCCCCGGCAGCCCTGTGGTAGTTTACCTCATCATCACTGCTGAGGGCGAATACCGTAATCTCGGTTTCATCATCCTGAAACAGAGAGGAAGAACAACTATCAGGTGACTTATTTGCATCATTCTTCTAATTAAACAGTAAATGTATTTTCAAATATTATGTCTATTGAACTAATTGATAAGAATTAATAATTTATAAATTCTTAATTGGTTTTTTAAATTTATGCTTGTGAATATCTCTTCAATCAGAATGTATAAATGTAAATATTTTTGATAATTATGTAGCATAAATTATTCTAGTTATTCAGTAATCAATTTAAGCCATTATACCTCAACACCACTTTCCTTTCCCCCTTTTGATGATCCCATTCCAGTGTCACATTTGTTTAACTGGACAGTTCAATTGTCTAACTGCATAATTTTCTCAGTAATTACACTTCCAATACTCTCCTATCACTTCCAGAATATAAACAGAATGAATGGTGAAGCTGAAAAAAAAGATACTCCCATAAAGTGAACTTTTGAATTAATGACAAAAGAAAGGTTTGGAGGCTCAACTGCATTTTTAGTATCTATGTCATATACATCTTTACAGGATAGGTGCTTTTTAGGAGAAGGTATGTCTTAGTACCTGTTCAATACTGTGTATGATATCTCCTGTTTCAATGTCCACTATATTGACCTTGCTCCCACAAGCACAAAACATATAATCCCCAGCTTGAGTAACCTAGGCCAAAAACAGAAAGCATAGTAGGTTTTTCAGCAAATGATAGTCATACATAATAAATGCAAGTAGTAGTAAGTTTCTGTTGACCATTACCTGAATGGGTCCTCCTGTGTAGAAAGACTCAATTTTCCTGAACACGGCATAACTGAAAGATTACCAGAGACATACCAACAATGAAAAAAATGAGCAGATTTTATTGTGTCATGTTAACAATTAAAGCTGAGTTACCCAGAAGCAGAAACCAAGCAGCAGTGAAAGGTTTATTCTTTTAAGATTAAAAGAGCTGATTGATAAATCTCAAATGCAAAGAATCATACTACCCACATATAGTATCAATGCAGCTCACCCTGGATCCTGCACGTTCCTTCCCCACGTGTGACCTTACCTCATCAATGGGACGTGTGGGGTTGCCCTTGCCACGGAAAAATGGCTGAAAAATGTTCCTGAAAAATGACTAAAAACCATGAGATTGTAGCAGCATTCAGCTGCTTTATAGTGAAGTGATAAAGCCAAGAGGGTAAGTTTATGACTTCTCTTTTTTTTAAAACAGCAAAATGGCTGAAATGTGTTAAGTTACTACTGCCAATGGCAACAAAAACAGATAAATTGCTGCAACTATTTATATATATGAGAGAGAGAAAGAGAAGCGGCAATTCTCAAGAATTAACAAAGGAAAAAAAGAGGAAAAATGAGTTCATTAACTATTATCCAAAAAATCTGTGACATCCTTATCCAGGAAAAAAGATCCGCTTACTAAACTACCCGATCAGACCAAGCCTGACCTTGGGTTAGACAACCTACTGCCATGGACACTATTGTGCCCACAACACAACCCTTCTATTTCCCTCCCCTCCCCCCTTAAACAAATCTTTTAATTAAAACAAACAATAAGTAGGCAAACCATTAGGATTTAGGAGCTTTTAGTGGTTCACCATAAGTGACACAGAGATTGAATAAATAGCCTTCTTTGTTAGAAGTAACCTCAAATATATTCATTTGGAAAATTTATATTGCTGCCTACTCACTGATGGAGACTCAGGGCAGCTTACAAGAAATAAAATCACAATATCAAAGAAATAAAAAATAACTAACAATAAAAATAATTAAAAAACCCACCCTGCCCGATGCTCATACCAGCCATTTAATGGGCTCCATCCCGCTCTGGATTCCCCAGGTCTTCAGCGCCTTCTAAAAGAGTGTCTAATTTCCAGAGGGATGGTGTTCCAGAGGGAGGGAGCTACCACGAGAAGGCCCTCCAGATGCATCTCCTTAGAGGAATGGGATGCGTGACATTCCCTGTCTCCCCGCTCTAGTGGGTCGGGTGGATGTGGCCGGCAAGAGACAGTCCCTCAGGTAACCTGGCCCTAAGTCATGAAGGGCTTTAAAGGTGACAACCAGCACCTTGAATTGCACCCAAAAGCAAATCAGCAACCAATGAAGCTTCCACAGGAGGGGTGACACATGTGCACACCAAAGTCTGCACAAAACCATGAGGGCTGCTGCATTTTGTACCAACTGAAGCTTCCGGATGCTTTTCAAAGACAGATCCATGTACAGCATGTTGCAATAGTCAAGACTCTTGGTGACTAGGGCATAAGTGACCGTGAGTAGGGATTGTTGGTCCAGGAAAGGGCGTAACTGGTGCACAACCCGCAGTTGCCCAAAACCCTCCTGGTCACGACTGCCACCTGCTCTTTGAGCAGGAGTCATGAATCCAGGAGAACCCCCAGATTACACAGGATGTTTGGGGCAGTGCCACCCCATCCAAGACCAAAGGTGGCAATTCTCCATGGACCAAAGAATCCCAAACCCAGAGCCTGCCAGGGTTCAGTTGCTCCCATTCAGCCCCGAATAGCCTCCAGGCACTGTGAGCGGGAGGCCATGACATCACTTAACTCACCACGAGATATGATATACAGCTGAGTATTATCAGCATAGTGATGATATCTCAGTCCGTGGTGACAGATGATCTCACCCAACGGCTTCATGTGAATGTTGAATAGGAGCAGAGATAGGAACCCCACAAAGCAGTGAGCATGGGCTAGATCTCTCGCCTCCTATTAACACCGGCTGAGAATGGCTGCAAAGGAAGGAAGTGAACCAGGAGAGCACAAAACCTCCCACTCCCAACCCCATGGCTGATGGTATCCAAAGCCCCAAGAGGTCAAGTAGAGCAAGGATTCCCGCCAGAGGTCATTAAAAAGTGCAACCGATGCTGTTTCTGTCCCATATCCAGGCCTGAATTCTGATTGGTAGGAATCTAGATAATCCGTTTCATTCAGAAACCTCTGGAGCTGCCGCGCAATCACTTTCTCAACCATCTTCCCCAAAAAGGGAAGATTGGAGATAGGTCAGAAATTATCCAACAGGGTGGAATCCAGCAATGGCTTCTTGAGAAGAGGGCAGACCACAGCCTCCTTAAAGTGCTGGGGCATTACCCCCTCCTGTCCACCTGCCTGTCACCTCCTGGGAAGCTTTCACAAGTCCAGAGGGACATGGGTCTAAAACACAGGTGCTTACGCACATATTCCCTAGGATCTTGTCTGCTTCTTCAGGAGCGACAGAGTCAAATCCTTCCCAGATCACATGGCAAGAACCTGCCACAGGGGCCTCCACCGGACCAGCAACCATGCCGGCATCTAACTGGGAACGGTCGAGTGATTTTGTCTTCCAGAAAATCTGCAAATTCCTCAGCGTGCCCCTTTCAGGTGGACCTCAGTCTCCTCCTTCCACAGGAGATGGTTCACCTTAAAGAGAGTTGCTGGTCGATTATCAGGTTACAGCTCTCGAGAAACTCATTACCACCCGACTGTGATCTGACCATGACAGGGGGACCAAAAAAGACAAGTTCACCAATTCCAGATCACATGGGTCTCTGACAAGAACAGCAAATTGGACGTGTGGCCACTATTCCTAGTTGGGCCCTTGACAACCTGGGACAGACCCATGGAAGTCATGGGTTCCACAAAATCCCTGGCTATCTCCAACCCCACCCCCACAAATGGCAGGCTGAGGTCTCCCAGAATTATAACCTGGGGAACTTCACCGCCAGCCCTGCGGTGAGGTCCAGGAACCCAGGTAGGGAAGCTGCCACACAGCAGGGAGGCTGGTACAGCAGCAGCAATCCCACCTGATCCCTTCAGCTCCACCTAAGAAAAAGGGTCTCACAGCCGGACACTTATAGAGCAGTGGCCCTGCAGGCTGCCAGATTCCCTGATAAGAACAGCCACACACACACACAGTGCTGAGGTCTAGGTGGTGCGATGCTCGATAATCCAGTGAGCACATTTCTGAGAAGGGAACACCTTCCTCTGGGCCCAGCCAGGTCTTGATTACACAAGCCAGATCAGCTTGCTCTTCAAGAATCAAATCAGCAATAAGGCTAGCCCAGTGGTGAAATCGTGCCGATTCTTGCACATGCCGGTAGTGACAGCGGCGCCTGGTTTGGTGAACTGGTAGCGGTGGCAGCGCGAGGCTCCCCCACCCACCTGGATGTCATTACTTCCTGATTTTTAACCCTCTGCACATACGCAAAGCCTTCTGTGCATGTGCAGAGGGTAAAAAATCGGGTGTGATGGCGCCCGCGAGAGTGAAGTGAGCGCCCACGGGCAGAGTGTGCACTTCTGAACCAGAAGGGAAGGGAAGTAGGTTTCCCCTCTGGGCCAGCCTTATTGCAGGCTCATCTGACATCTAACAGCCAACCTCAAAGAACACCAAGGACCCAACAATTGCCAATATAGAAATGCCCTTTTATATGACTATAGTGAGATCTCTTCTGAAACACTATGCTGTTCTGGACATTGCACCTAAATAAGATTTAAAAGGTAGAAAAACACAGCCAGGTTTACCAATAGGAATTCAATAATGGCATTGGCCTAATTAGAAGTCACGGGATCAATGGCTCTTTGAAGTCTATCTGCTAAGAGACAAAAAGATGGGCCTTTGGGGAATTTGGTATTTGAAAACAGATTGTTGGACTAGATGAGGCTTGATCCAGTTAAGGCCCAGTTTTATAACTCTGTGCAAAGTGCTGAATGTGAGGTAATCCATTGAGGATAAATGGTAAGTAATTCAGCAGAGTAAGAAAAAGGAAGAGGATTTTCCCCCCAAGATTCACATCCCCTTTAACAGATGGAAACTCACTTTGCCACCTCAGGCCAGTCAAAACTCCCACATCTTAAACTGCCTCACAAGGTGGTGATGGGGAGGAACAAAAAGTGGGTGAAAATTATTTATTTTCCTCTATACACCAGAGCCTATTGAACCATCACTGAGGCCTTCAATAATACATTGGACAAGGGTCTCTTGCTCAGGCAGAAGGTTGGACTAGATGACCTCCAGCGTCCATCCCAACTCTCTTATTCTGAACTTTCTCAGAAACAATTAAAACAGTCATTAAATCACATGAATATTTCCATCACCGGAAGCAGATTTCATGCCCGTTGATTTTTTTTTTTTAATGGTAGTTGGTTAGTCACAACCAAAGCCACATTTCGCCTGTCTTTATATGAGGGTTCTCTCATCTGTGGTTCAGCGGGCTCCGCGAAGGCTCCCAGCCGGGCGACTCTTCTATGAGAGGCTCAAGCGCCGCTGCGACCAGGAGAAGCCAGCCCGGTTCCTCCTTTAGCAGGCCGGGAAGGAGGGAGCCTTCAAAGGGCTGTGCCGCCAAGTGGTCTGAGCTACAGACGAAGGTCTCCGACTCAGGACGATCGAACTCTTCTTGTCCACATTACAGAGCGCTATGCCGCTCTCTCCTCCGGCTACGCGCTACAATCCTGGGATCGCCCAGAGGCCTCCCATCCAAGCACTAAGCAACCCCGACTCTGCCTGGCTTTCCGAGCTGCGCAGGAGGCACCACCGGTTGGCCTGGGCTCCCTACTCCCTGCTCTCTCGCAAGCCGGTTCTGGTGAGAAAAGCCCTCTGCGTATGCTCAGAAACACGGTCCAATTAAGCACAGCGGGCCCCCAAGCCGAGCGCGCGCAGCCAGCC